>JAVIAB010000008.1:54015201-54120201 GCA_032433765.1 Megaustenia siamemsis
AAGAGAGAAAATACTGGATAGCTTGGTGTCATGGCATGGAAAACTGTCAACAACAGAACTGATACGATGCGCTGTAGATAGAAGATTGTGGAGGGACATTAACGTCTATGTGCCGGTATGGCACATGATGATGATGATGTATCCCCTTCTCGATAAATGCGACTTCCAAGATAGATAAAGTGGTCGATCTCTTCCATTGGTTTATTTTCCATGTATATTCTGTCATCTGTTGGAATTAAACTTTTCATGACTTTAGTCTTTTCACGATTGGTCTCAAGCCCAATTTTGATGGCTATTGATCACAGTTCATTTGTTTTTTGCTGCATCGTTTTTTTTCTGATTGCTCCAAATCTAATTCTTAAATCTTAAATCTAACTCCAAATAACAAGGACGATGAAATGCATCCTTGTTTAACCCCAGTTTCTAGTGGGAAACATTCACTCAGTCTTTCCTCTGTACGAACTGCCAATGTGTAGCCATCATACATGTCTTTGATAATATTTATGATTTTTATCATGATAAACCACATTGCCTCAGAATTTTCCTCAAAGAATCTCTATGAATGCTGTCGAATACTTTTTTGAAGTCGATGAAGTTAAGTACAAAAGGTTTTTGCTTTTCAAAGTGTTCCTCCAATATAAGTCGTAGAATACAAATGTGGATGTTGTATATAAAGGTGTACAATTAAAATATTCATGGTAAATAAAAAGACGTTTTACATCTTCATATTTTAAACTCCATCCATTAGAAGCACCCATGTTTTCGTCAAGTTGTGCCAGAGTTCTGACGCCAATGATAACTGAGGTCACTACATCTTTCTGGATCAGCCAGCGGAGCGCCACCTGGGCGATGGTGCAAACTAGAAAACAGGACAAAGAAACAAAACTGATAGTGTGATTGTGAATTTAGTGGATATGAACAATTCAATGAATAAACTTATTAAGTAAGAACTGAAGAGCAACCCACAAATAATACACTTAAAGTAAAGCTGCCGATAAAGTCAAGGAATCTCCATGATCAGTGTAAAGTAATAATGTTGAACACTCAGATTTGAGTTCTCTTGATCTCTGATTTTATAGTGCCCACTTTGAGCCATCAAGTGTCCCGTTTAAATCTAATGTATAGTGATCGGATTCATTGAGTAACTTCTGAACTCAATAAATATTTATATTTATCTAACCCTTAACGTTTCTTAAATGTTACGTAGAGCCAGTCTTAACATATGAATGCGAGTCATGGACAATAGGACAACAGACAAGAAAGTCACTGGAGTCTGTAGAAATGTGGTTTTACAGAAGAATGTTGAGAATACCATGGACAGCTAAGAAGAGTAATGAAGAGGTTCTGAGAGAGGTCAAAGCAAAAAGAGAGCTAATTTCCAATATTAGGAAGAAACAATCATCATTTTTTGGCCATGTAATGAGAAGAGAACAACTGGAATATATTGTAACAACTGGAAAAATTGAGGGACGAAGAGATAGAGGGTAAAAAAGAGAAAAAATAACAGACAGCTTAAGAGAATGGCTTGGCAGAAGGTCAACAACAGAAATGATAAATAGCTGCCGAGATCGAAAGTTGTGGAGAAACATGATCACCTACGCCACTAGGCCCGGTACTTGATGATGATTTGTATTAGCCAATCAACGCTCAGTATTATTTTAAGCTGAACAATCTGCATTAAGCAACCAACGCCCTGTATTAAGTTCGACCATTTGTATTAGCCAATCAAAGCTCTGTTTTATGTTCTACGATTTGTAATAGCCAATCTATGCTCTTTATTAAACGCAATATCTTGTATTAGACAGTCTATGCTCTGTATTAAATACATTATCTTGTTTTCAGCAAATCAATGATGTGTATTGGGGGTGATATAAAAATCCTGAGTCGCACACGTCGTGGCGACTGCTTGACCAAGCGGCCTTTATCAATCTGGCTCTATCGTTGCCCCCAGACATACACCAGCAATGGTACTATGTGTCGTAAAGATAGTTTTTTAAAAATGATGTGTATTAATTTCGAATCAACTCTATGTATTAAATACAATACCTTGTATGAACCAATCGATGATCTATATAAGCTCAAAATCTTGTATTAGTTATCAATGCACTATGTAAGGTCAAAATCTTGTATTAGCCAATCAGTGTTCTACGTAAGCTCAATATCTTTGATTGGCCAACCAATGCTCTATGTAAGCTCAAAATCTTGTATTAGCCAATCAATGCTCTATGTAAGCTCAAAATCATGTATTAGCCAATCAGTGTTCTACGTAAGCTCAATATCTTTGATTGGCCAACCAATGCTCTATGTAAGCTCAAAATCTTGTATTAGCCAATCAATGCTCTATGTAAGCTCAATATCTTGTATTAGCCAATCAGTGTTCTACGTAAGCTCAATATCTTGTATTGGCCAATCAATGCTCTATGTAAGCTTGTATTGGCCAATCAATGCTCTATGTAAGCTCACAATCTTGGATTAGCCACTCAATGCTCTATGTAAGCTCAAAATCTTGTATTAGCCAAGCAATGCTCTATGTAAGCTCACAATCTTATATTAGCCAATCAATGCTCTATGTAAGCTCAAAATCTTGTATTAGCCAACCAATGCTCTATGTAAGCTCACAGTCTTATATTAGCCAATCAACGCTCTATGTAAGTTAAAAATCTTGTATTAGCCAATCAATGCTCTATGTACGCTCAAAATCTTGTATTAGCCAATCAGTGTTCTACGTAAGCTCAATATCTTTGATTGGCCAACCAATGCTCTATGTAAGCTCAAAATCTTGTATTAGCCAATCAATGCTCTATGTAAGCTCAAAATCTTGTATTAGCCAATCAGTGTTCTACGTAAGCTCAATATCTTTGATTGGCCAACCAATGCTCTATGTAAGCTCAAAATCTTGTATTAGCCAATCAATGCTCTATGTAAGCTCAATATCTTGTATTAGCCAATCAGTGTTCTACGTAAGCTCAATATCTTTGATTGGCCAACCAATGCTCTATGTAAGCTCAAAATCTTGTATTAGCCAATCAATGCTCTATGTAAGCTCAATATCTTGTATTAGCCAATCAATGCTCTATGTAAGCTCAAAATCATGTATTAGTCAATCAGTGCTCTATATAAGCTCAATGTCTTGTATTAGCCAATCAATGCTCTATGTAAGCTCAAAATCATGTATTAGTCAATCAGTGCTCTATATAAGCTCAATGTCTTGTATTAGCCAATCAGTGTTCTGTTTCAAGCGCAATATCCGGTGTTTCCCAAGTCAGTGATGTGTATACATCTCGATCTGTTGTATTTGCTAGTCACTGACCTTAGTATTGTAATACATCATGCACAATTTTAAATATAATCTTTTATTATGCTCCATACAAATGCAGTGGTAGACAACATACTGTAACATTATTTAGCGACCTTTACCAGTGGTATGTAAATCATTCAATGAGTTTAGTCTTCATTCAATCGATATGATGTAGTGCTAGAACTGAACGCTCGGTTCAAGAATAGTAGGAAAAATAATACAAACTATACTGGACAGCCTGAGATATACTATCAGAACATAAGAGCTGAGAAGAGAGCTAGGAATAATTCCCGCATAGAATACAACAACAACAACAAAAGACAACAACAACAACAACAAAAGACAACAACAAATAAGATGGTTTCGTCACGTGATGAGACAGAAAGATGAAAATACAACACGATGAGCCTCTAATAAACGCTGCAACAAGACCAGACTCAAGGGTCGACCACGAAAAATATGGATTGATGAAATATTAGAAACACTAGGCAACATAACAGTAGAAGAAGTCAACAGTAAAGCAAAAAACCGCAAACTAAGTCTCCCCTCGGCAATGAAAGGCGAATGAGGAAGAAAAAAAAACGAAGGAAAATGTATTCTATTTGTCATGTGCAACCAAGTAATATAGCAAAGCAAGCCCTCATATGGGAAACAACAGGTAAGAGAAAAAGAGAAGACCCAAAGAGACTCTGAGAAGAACATTGATGAGAGAGGCAAGAGCAGCAGGATTCGGTTTCCTCAATGAGATAGGGCTGCTTGCACAGAACAGAGACAACTGGCGTGATTTGATAAAATATCTTTAAAAGAATTTAAAACTGCTAGAACAAAAATTTAGATAAGAGAAGGAGTATCTTGGTCTACGACCTATGGGCCGGGTACGGCTCGAAAGGTCAATAGATAGATAGAACCAAGTAATTAACGTAATTCCTATAAGACATTGTTCGATGACAGTTATAATGCAAATATGACCCTTTCCGTCTTTTTAGACGGTTTCTTATTGTTGATTATCTCTCTAACGCTTGATTCGACCAATGTTTAACAAACACATTCGGCCACACAATGAACAAGTGAAGTCCACTGATCAACAGGTTTTTTCTTTCTTTTTTCATGAGTCTTTTCTCGTCCATGTTTTCCCATAGTACAACCTCAAATGATGTTATACTATTTCAGTATACAGGGTCTCCATGATGTGTGATCTCTTATGAGATGTTGCCAGTCATTTTCACATAGGGAGATGTCATTCAGAGATGATTTACAAATGGATCTCTATATCGTAGTTTAGGTCTGCTGATTTGTCTTTTTCCGTGTGTTAGTTGATCAAATAGTATTTGCTTAGGAATGCGGTTTTCTTCCATTCGCTGAACGTGCCACAACCATCTTAACCTTCGGCTTCTGAGCATTGACATGATTTTTAGTCTTAGCACGTTGCAGCACTGGTTACGTTTGCAGTGCCGTTTGATGTGTATCATTCTGAGGAGACATCGCATGTAGGAGATTAGAGTTTAGTTTATTTTTCGTGATCTGAGTATGGTGTCTAGCTTTCAAATCTTTATAACAATGTGCTGAGCACACATATCTGATATTTTAAGTTATGATGCATGTATACACACAAACAAAAAGCAAGAAACACACGTTTGTATAGATACGTGGTCATCAGACCACACATTTCTACGATCATAACTAAGGTGACTTATCGTAGCATTGTGACCTACTTGACTAGTCATGGGAAGGCTTTTCAAACATTATATTTCATCATTAGATATAGCGTGAAGGTTAACTTTGAAAAATACTGGACTATTAGAAGTTAAATGAAAAAAAAAGATGTGAGAGAAATATTTGCATTTCTCTAACACACAAGGAGTTCATACATGGATTAGGTTTACATTCCTCTGACGTGAGCCGTCGGGGACAATGCACCGTTGAAAGAGGTGATCAGGAAAGGCCAACCACAGGCCAGACTAACAAATTAGATAATGGAACTACATTTAATCTTCAACCTTTAACCCTTGTACCGTACGTTTCGCAGCACTGTGAGCCGTGCCGATTTCGGCTGCTTACGTTTCGCCGCATAGTGCTTCACTCTCAATTTGATTAGTGTGGTCGTCATCAAACCATATTCTTTTTACAAGTCTTGTATCATCTTGTTAATTGTTAAATCTAATACCTTGTTCAAATCTATCTATTGTCCTTTCGAGCCGAAGACGGCACATAGGGCAGAACCACAATCTCAAAAACAGAAACCTTGCGTGCCAAAGTGGCACATATTGCGGAGATCACTGATTCTAAAATCTATGTCCCTGTTTCCATAACAACACTTTTTACAATGACAGCTTGTCAAGCCATCGATCAACCTCCTTAGTCGCCTCTTACGACATGCCTGGAAGGTCACAGTGTCACTATTCTTTACTTCCCTCATAATGAAGCCCCGGTAACACACAGGTAATGTTCTTGTTCAAATACCTACATATAAATTAATAATATGTTATATGTTAGATTATTATAAATATGTAGATTGATTCTTAAAAACATGATACAATTTTGTCCCTGAAATCTCCTCCATGCATTGATGAAAAGCTTCCGAACGGAAAGAGTCTTAAAGAAATCCCACAGAGCTACAATATCTTTCTCCTGAATAATGAACTTCACAAAGTCAAAACGGGACAAATGTGGACAAACAGATAAAACAAAGAGGACGATGATGAACAGAACATAAACGGCCGAAAGCCAACTGAGTGCATTAGACGACAAGCTCCCATGTTTGAATACCTAGGTAGGAGACAAAGCGGAACGTCAAAATATGCTTGGAGAAGACAGGTAGAAGTAGAGATGAAGAGTGTTCTGAAGACATGGAAAAACTTTACGAAAATGGCAAACATAGAACGTGGGAAGTGTTTATCGAAGGCCTGTGCTCCTCATGGAGCTGAAAAGGAGAAGATAAATAAATAGCAAATGAACTACGGTACCTCTCTTCTGTGAGATAAACCTCATAGTGTCAATAATGTTAAAGGTCCTGTCATCAAACGAGCTCCAGTGAGGGCAAGATTCTGTAATCATTGCTTTCATGTCTGCTGCAGCTCCCAGCCTTCCCTCTGTTGGCTTCTCTCCCTTTTTAAGTCTACCAGCTAGCAGACCTCTGGCACACAAAAGGTTTAATAAACTAAATAAATTATACGCTAAGCAATAACAAAGAATGAAAATGAGGATTGCCACAGTTAATACTCTTTGTAATTTTTGATAATCATATTGAGTAAAAAGAGTTAACCCCTTGGGTGGAGAGTGCCAAAGTAATTAAAAATTAATACTTTGTGCGTTGTCTTTCTACTACAGTTCTTTTCAAGTAATCTGTAATTGTTATATGACTCATGTTCCACTATAGAATGTTCGAAAGATGTAATAGAAAAAGATGCGTCACGAGTTAACATTGCAATAAAAACAGCTCTTTGTTTTCATCTCAAAGTGGCTTTATCGTTCGCTAGCATTTTTACCTCTGACGAAGTCCCTAGAGACTAGGAACTGAATTTTGAGTGTTAATCCGTTTTTCCCTGGCAGCCATGTGCACAGGGGTCCCTCGCCGCAGAGGCAGAAAACTCGTATTTTATCCGTCGATGAGTAATTGACGTTTCAAGCCGGGCCTCGCTGCTGAGACCAGGGGTGGTTTCCGCAGAGAGAAATTATGATTAAAAATCCCAATCAATGCAGTCAGGATTTGAACCCACAATCTCTCTGTCTCGAGGCCGGCGTCTTACCGTCTTCAATGTTTCATTGTACATGGATGTCCTAATGTTGGAAATGTTTCATTATATATTGATTCCTAATGTTGGAAATGTTTCATTGTACATGGATGTCCTAATGTTGGAAATGTTTCATTGTACATGGATGTCCTAATGTTGGAAATGTTTCATTGTACATGGATGTCCTAATGTTGGAAATGTTTCATTATATATTGATGTCCTAATGTTGGAAATGTTTCATTGTACATGGATGTCCTAATGTTGGAAATGTTTCATTATATATTGATTCCTAATGTTGGAAATGTTTCATTATATATTGATGTCCTAATGTTGGAAATGTTTCATTATATATTGATTCCTAATGTTGGAAATGTTTCATTGTACATGGATGTCCTAATGTTGGAAATGTTTCATTGTACATGGATGTCCTAATGTTGGAAATGTTTCATTGTACATGGATGTCCTAATGTTGGAAATGTTTCATTGTACATGGATGTCCTAATGTTGGAAATGTTTCATTGTACATGGATGTCCTAATGTTGGAAATGTTTCATTGTACATGGATGTCCTAATGTTGGAAATGTTTCATTGTACATGGATGTCCTAATGTTGGAAATGTTTCATTATATATTGATGTCCTAATGTTGGAAATGTTTCATTGTACATTGATGTTATAATGTTGTACATGTTTCATTGTACATTGATGTTACAATGTTGGAAATGTTTCATTGTAGATTGATGTTATAATGTTGGACGTTCCCCTCATTGTTGAAATTAATATTTTTTGGAAGCGGTTTCAATTTGTGACACCACACACAAAGCGCTACATTTGTAGCTAACATAATTACGGTACACTTAAGTAGTTAATGCTCATACTAAAAATATAACAAAATGATCACTATGAGAGTATCTAGAGATACGTTATTCCATTTGGAACCTCCCAAAAATGTTAACATTTTCAGATATAGCTTCTTCCACTCACATTAAATGTTTAATAGAAAAAGTAAATGTATTTTATATTTCTGTAAAGACGCAAAAGAGAAAATCAACTAAAGTTTCAGTGACACACAACTCTGTTAAAGGCATTGGCTATCCCTGTGTAGTGTTAGAACTACGGATGAGATCACTGAGGTATCCACAAAAGTCAAATAAGCGGAGAAGTCTCCTTCGAAGGTATTCAAAGTACGGACTCTTTCCAGATTTTGACAAGGAGAATAAACTAATAATCTGTTTTTTCCCTTTATTTGCATTTCAAACGTTTAGATAATGAATAATATAGTTTACTGACATCATTATGTGCCATACACGTTGGCCTAGGTGATCATGTCCTATAATCTTCTATCGACCGTGCATTGTATGAATTCTGTTGTTGACTGTTTTTCTCGCAATGACACCAAGCTATCTAGTCTCTTCTCTCTTTGTCGTCCATGATGTCTATTTTCCTGTATTCTGCCAGTTGTAACCAAGTACATGTATTTCAACTTTCTTCTTCTCATGATGTGCCCGAAAAATGTTGAATTTTTTCTTGCTGATGTTTTTTTCAGGCGCTCCCTTATTGTGTTGGCCTCTGAGAATTTCCTCGTTTGTCTTTTTAGCAGTTCAGGGAACTTTGAACATTCTTCTGAGAAATATCATCTCTGTGGCCTCTAATTGCTTTTTCTTTTATTTGTTTATTCTCCATGATTCACTTCCATACGTCAGAATTGGCTCTATATAGCACCAATGAACTCTCGTTCTCACTTCTATTGACATAGATTTATTTGACATACGATTTTTTTCATCTTCTGAAATTCTAATTTTGCGTGAGCTATATTCTGCTCTTTTTTTATTTCTGTGGAAACAGTACAGTACATAAGGGATATGTTCATCTCTTGATCCAACATTTCTGATTTAGACAAGTGCATCTACTTATAGATGAAACCATCAACTCTACAATCTTATTGAAAATAGCTATAGTCCGTTCAGAATCGTTTGCCGAGATGTTATGATTTATAATTCAAAAAGTTCTTGATGATTTCACATGATTTTTGGCATACGGTGTTAAAATGTCCATGTCACGAGAACATATATGTTACTCGATGTCTAGCTATAACGGTTTTCTTAAAGCGGCGATCCTTTGATCTTTGCCCATGTAACTATTATTTTGACCCTAATCAAAATGTTTTACAGTAATCTAGTGCAACGATGACCCATAGGCGTGTCCATAAAATTTTACTGGGTGGCAAGTATACAAATTTTAAATTATATATAGAACTTTTGTTCGTAGAGTCAATTTGATATAGTTCCATGCTCTTGGTGTGAGTTTCCCAAATGTTGTCGCTGCCTTTCAAATACGTACATTTAGTTCCTCATCTAAGGAAAGTGTGGCTGTAATAGTGGATCCAAGATAGCTGAACTTCTGTACTGACTCAAGCAGGCTTCCATTCAAAGTAATGGTTGTTGGTTTGCTTATAACATATTTTTGATTGCTTGGGTGGTCTTGAACAATAAACTGTTTAACTAATCAACTAGGAAATTTTGCAAATCAAACTATTTATCTGTAGACTTAATCAGAGTAATGATCATTCAGAATCAGACGAGTCAAATAGGTCGATTACTGCTTTCGGCTGAACAAACAACAAACCATCCTTTTTCCAATATTCCTCTTCTTGTCGTAACACATGATCCTCACATTTTACCCAGTAGTCTTTATTTATATTTGATAGAGCCTGATTTGTAAGTGTCTCAACATCGCATAATTTGAAAGTTTTATTTGTATATGCTACGTGTCCTTTAACTTTTGCCCAAACTAGTTCTATAGGATTTAAGTGTGCATGATATGGAGGTAGTCTCAAACATCTATGGCCATGTTCTTGAATTAACTTGTCTATTTTAAATATCTTTGTACGTTGTGTCTGTTTTACAAGGCTAAGCAATTCGGGTTTCAAGTAGCTGTCGTATGTGTTCTTTTATGAGCCACGTTTTGATTGCATCTTTTGTACTTGATGATGTTGGGATTCTATCTTCTACGTTAACTACGTTATGGTATGAAGCATTGTCCATTATCAGACAAGAAGGTCGATCTAATATTGGAAGGATACTTTTCTCGATCCAGTCTTTAAATATGTGCCCATTCATTTCGGAGTGGTAGTCTCTATTGTCTATGGATTTTGAAATGAAAACGAGATGAGCATTCTGCAACAACCCATTATGTCTGCTACCTGCATGTGCAACTATCAAACGTTGCCCTTTACTGCTTGATACTGATCTTTTAATACTTCCATCTGCTAACTGCCATTCCTTTTCATATGTATGATGAGCGTTGATCCAAGTTTCATCTAAATAAACAATATCATAATCATTTTCGCGCATTTCTTTCACTTCACGTAAATACTTGCTTCTAAGAGCTACTAGATGTGGCTTCTCACAAATAATGTTTTTTTCCACCAGCATACTTTCTAAAGGTGAAGCCTGCACTTCTTAATATTTTCCATAATGAAGTTTTTGATATTTCAATGTCGTTGTTAGTTTTCAGCCAAAGCTTCAACTTTCTAAGTGTCACTTCTTCGTTTATATCAAACATTCGACAGATTTCTCTTTTTACTAGGTCCTTATCAAAACTGTCTAACGTTTCTTTCCTTCCTTGCTTTCTTGCATTTGTTGGCAATAAATATCCGCTTCCTTTAACTATTCGATCAAATGAACGTTTACACAAACCTAAAATATGCATTGTTCTCTTCTCAGGGTTTGATAAAGAACAATAAAGATGTCCCTTTTACGCTCTCTGCAGAAGTATTGATAAATCTTTATAGCAATGTTATGCTCAGTAAAATATTTTGTCTTTATATTCATTCTCACATAGACTTGCAGAAGATAATATGGATAGTGCCGCCTCCTTTCTGTAAATATTGAGATTTGCCTCTGAATTATGACTCGAACTCGAGTCTACGGACGTGATTTTGACGTCACATAATTTCCGGTTTCGGCTAAAATGTCATTTTGTGCTAAACGGGAAATTTCATATGTAACATTTCTTTATAAAAATTTATAGTGGAAACATAACTATTTTAGGACGGTGCGCATTCAGCCGTGAAGGTCATGCCTATATGTTAAAGAATCAGCTGTGAGATGTAAGCATCTACATAATCCCGCCGGTGTTTATAATATCGATTAACTTTTTTTAAATATAGGTTAAATAAGGCATCTTTGAAACTGGATCACATTTCTTTGATAAAAAAATATTTTTATAGCGACATTAGTATTCTAAACCTAACTTCAAAAGATCAATGCAAATGAACAATAAGTTTTTGAAAAAAATAAATTAATGTCTAGGCAAACGAATCTGAACGGACTATAGCAAAGCTTTAAAGGAGCCAGAGCTCATTTGTAAGGTCCAGTTATAATATTACAAATGTTTACTAATTTATTTGAGCTTTTATTTTACTTTCTAACTGATAGGAAACACAGCTACATTGAACTGACCCTTTGAGAGGGCTCCATGGCAGAACAGCAAGCCCCGCTGCCTTACAGACTTGAAAAGACTCCTGTTCTGAGTCTCGATTTATCACATTGTATTGTTGCTGCATTGTGAATAGTGAGATGTCAGTACTGTTAATACTTTTATGCAGTGAACAGAACAATTACAATTTAAGATTAATCTTAATCTTCTCTTTTTTTGCTTCTGTTTTTATTTTTTATTCTGATTTCTTCTTATTTTTGTTTTTAAAACTTCTTAATTTTCTTCTGATTTCCTCTTCCTCTTTTGCTTTTTTATTCTGCAATCCTATTCTTCTTCTTCTTTTGCTTCTTCTTATCATTCTTCTCCTGCTTTGTTCTTTTGTTTCTTTACTTTTCTTTTCTTCGTATTTTCCTTCTTCTTCCTCTTACGTTATCTTCTTTATTCTCGTCTGTTTTTTGCTCCTTCTTTCGTCATCCTTTTCTGTTCTTTCTCCTTCTTCTTTTTTTCTTTCTGCTTTCTTCTTTTTCTTCTGTTTCTTCTTCTTCTCCTCTTCCCTGTCCATGGACTAACAAAGCTATTGTTAGATGTAGCAACTTTTTTAATTCTCTAAGGGTTGTACAAGATGGGTTCCACGAAATCTCACAAATGAGCACCGATTACAAAGAAAAGAAATGAACTGTTGGACCGGTACAATGTTGCTGGAGAGAAATTTGTGGCTAAGATTATTACAGGTGACGAATGCTGGGCACATCATTAGGAACCTCAGACAAAAAGACAGCCAATGGAGTGGCACCATCCGCATTCATCACGAAGAAAGACATTTAAGACAGCTTCTTCGGCAGTAAAGGTCATGGTCACTGTCTTTTGGGACATTGAAGATATGATTCTTGAGGATGTTATACCAAGATGAGAGACAATTTATTCGCAAGTTTACATTAAGATATTGAAGGTATGATTCTTGAGGATGTTATACCAAGATGAGAGACAATTTATTCACAAGTTTACATTAAGATATTGAAGGTATGATTCTTGAGGATGTTATACCAAGAGGAGAGACAATTTATTCACAAGTTTACATTAAGATATTGAAGGTATGATTCTTGAGGATGTTATACCAAGAGGAGAGACAATTTATTCACAAGTTTACATTAAGATATTGAAGGTATGATTCTTGAGGATGTTATATCAAGAGGAGAGACAATTTGTTCACAAGTTTACATTAAGATATTGAAAAACTCAACCAACGTTTTTGCAGAGTTCGGCTGTACATGAACCCAGCAGACCAGTCTCTCCTTCACGCAGTTCTGGCAACAAGGGAAGCAATCACCAAGTAGGGTTGGACTATATTATCCCATCCACTATACAACCCTGATCTGGCACCTTCTGATTTCCATCTCTTTGGGCAACTGAAAGATGCCCTCCATGGAACAAGGTTTGAAGATGATGAAGGAGTGATTCAGGCAGCGAAGGAGTGATTCATGCAGCGAAGGAGTGATTCATGCAGCGATGAAATGGCTACACGATGAAGGAGTGATTTATGCAGCGAAGAAATGGCTACACGATGAAGGAGTGATTTATGCAGCGAAGAAATGGCTACACGATGAAGGAGTGATTTATGCAGCGAAGAAATGGCTACACGATGAAGGAGTGATTTATGCAGCGAAGAAATGGCTACACGATGAAGGAGTGATTCATGCAGCGAAGAAATGGCTACACGCTGAAGGAGTGATTCATGCCGCGAAGAAATGGCTACACGATCAAAGCAGACTGGTACAGGCTAGGAATACATGCATTTGTTGAGCGTTGGTCGTAAGGCTATACAAGTTGATGCGGCTTATGTTGAATGATAATGATGTTTATATGACATCATCATCATCAAGTACCGGGCCTGCTGGCGTAGGTGATCATGTCTCTTCTCGACTTGACAGTTATTTATCATTTCTGTTGTTGGCCTTCTGCCAAGTCATTCTCTTAAGCTGTCTGGTATCTTTTCTCTTTGCTTCCATCTATATCTTCGTCCCTCAATTTCCCCAGTTGTTACAATATATTCCAGCTGTTCCCTTCACATTACATGGCCAAAGAGTGATGATTGTTTCTACCTAATATTGGAAATTTGCTCTCTTTTTGCTTTGGCCTCTTTCAGAATGTTTTCATTATTCTTCTTAGCTGTCCATGGTATTCTCAACATTCTTCTGTAAAACCACATTTCAACAGAATCCAGTGATTTTTATGTTTGTTGTCCTATTGACCATAATTAACATCCATATGTTAAGACTGGCTCTGCATAACACTTATGAACTCTATTTCTTGTTTCTATTGTCAAAAATGGATTGCATAGTATCTTCCTCGTTTTTTGGAAAGCTGCTTTTGCCTGAGCCATTCTACATCTCACCTCTGTTGTACATCTACCGTTACATGACATATCCATATATAATGTGTAAAAATGTCATATTTTTTTAAAGTAGCGATTCGAGAGAAAACCGATTCATTACATTCTGAATGCACTAATATATTTCAGTGAACACAAATCTATCAAAACTTTAAAAGCAAGAACAGTAATTAAACCATGTCACCTATCTTTACTATGAAATAGTGAATTACGATTATTCTAAGAATATTTTTAAGGACATTGCCATGGACAGGAATGCAATTTTCTTTTAATGTGAACTTTAGTTTATTTTCATATACATTTTCTTTCTTTTTTCTTCCTATACTTCACTCTCTTCTTGAATTCTTCTCATTTTCATTTTCTCCTTTGTGTTAATTATTTTTCTTCTTCGTGTTTTTGTTTTTTGTTTGTACTTGCTTTTGTTCTTGTTCACCTCATTCTTCTGGCTCTTTTTGCTGTTATTCTATTTATTCTTCTTGTTCTGTATGATCTCCTTGTTCATATTAATGTCTGCTAGTTCTTCACCTCTTCCTTTTGTTTCAGCGTTGGAATATTCTTCTTGTTTTGTTCTTCTTAGTTTTGTTTCCATTTTTCTGTTTTCGTCCACATTATGTTTTTATTTTATTCTTGTTTGTTCTTTTTGCATTTCTTCATACTGTCCTTCTTATTCGTCTTCTTCCTCCTTTTCTTTCTCGGATTCTTTTTACGCTTCCTATTTTTTAAAATTATTTTTGTCATTTTTTTTCTTATTCTCCTTTAATCTTCATTTTCTTTTTTATTATTGTCCTTCTTATCCACCGTTTTCTTTTTCTTTCTGCAGTTTTCAATCTTCTCTTGTTCCTGGTTTTTCTTACTCTTCTTTTTGTCATTTATTATTATTTTTTTCTTTTTTTTTTGTTATTATCGGTCTTCAACCTTTTCATTTTGTTTTTCTTCTTGTTCTTCCTATGCTTCTTCTAATTCCATCTTTTCCATTTCCTGCTAGACCGTATCTCTTCTTCTTGTTCCCCTACTTTTTTATCCTTCTTCTACTTCTTCTCAATCCTCTTCTTGCTCCTCTTCCTTTCCCTCTTCACCTTTTTCTTTTCCTCTTAATCTTCTTTTTCCTGCTTGTTTGCCACTTCCCGTTCTTCCTCCTCTTCTGATTCATTTTCCTCTTGTTTTTCCACTTCTCTTTCACTTTTGTCTTTTTGTTCCGCCTCTTCTCATTGTTCTTCGTCATCATCTTCTTGTTCGGTATCTCCTTTATCTTCTTTTTCATGTTTATTTTGCAGTTCCTCCTCTTCTGCAGCTCCGCATCTATTTCTGCCTTTTATCATTTGATTTGACAACGTTTGTGTGTACCATCAAGTTTGTACAGATTGACGCATGCTGATTCCAAACATCCGAGTTTATTAGAGGCATGTTTTTGGTTGTTGCATTTGCGTTCTGTCATCGATACTTACTCGACCAAGAGCTGGATAGTCTGTATCAAGGGTCATCACGTATAGATAGTGTTGAGTCATCTATGAGTCCATGACTCCTACCGGCTTATGGGCTGTTGTACACTGACGCTCCATATATGTTCAGATGCTCTGAACCTGATGATCTAAGAGACATTTTTAGGTTCAAACTGTAACCCTAAGTTGACGGACCGACTTGAGTCATCATTTTTAAAAGGCTTCCATTTTTCATTATATTTAAATATCGGTATATTATGACATCAGATGGGAGATGCACCATAGAAATAAAAAGCACAATAGCTCAGGCCAAAATGGCATTTCAGAAAATAAAAAATATCTTATGCAACAAATCTATGTCAATAAAAATGAGAAAGAGAGTTCATCGGTGCTATATAGAACCAATTCTGACCTATGGAAGCGAATCATGGACAGTAGACAAACAAATGAAAAAAACAATTAGAGGCCACAGAGATGGGATTTCTCAGAAGAATGTTGAAAGTTCCCTGGACAGCTAAAAAGACCAATGAGGAAGTTCTTAAAGAGGCCAACACAAAAAGGGAGCTCTTAAAAAAACATCAGAAAGAAGCAATCAACATTTTTCGGGCACATCATGAGAAGAGGAAAGTTGGAATACTTGGTTACAACTGGCAAAATAAAAGGAAAGAGAGATCGCGGGCGACAAAGAGAGAAAATACTGGATAGCTTGGTGTCATGGCATGGAAAACAGTCAACAACAGAACTGATACATTGCACTGTAGATAGAAGATTTTGGAGGGACATGATCACCTACGCCAACCGGTATGGCACATGATGATGATATTATGACATTTCATATTTATTTCCCGTCATGTAATTTTTTTTAAAATCCATGCTAATTTAACAAATATTTAATTACTCTCTGAATACTCTGACGCAGTTTTTTTAAATGTGTTAAATAATTGTATATTTGGACATGACAAGCAAAAAATATGGACTAGATATGAATATAAAAAAGACTAAAACTATGATCATAAACAAAGAAGATACTCAAAACCCACAAGTGGGTATCAAAATAGAAGGAATAGACCTGGAGACAGTTCAGAACTACATCTACCTTGGACATACTATAACCAGTGATGAAAAATGTACAACTGAAATAAACAAAAGATTAGGAATAGCAAAAAGTAATTTTAATGTCATGAAGAACATACTAACATCAAAACAAATAACACCAGGGCTAAAACTAAGAATAGCAAAATGTTACATCTTCTCAATATTCCTACATGGTGCAGAAACATGGACATGAGACATGAAAACAGAACAGAGAGGTGAAGCCTTTGAAATGTGGATATATAGAAGAATAGGTAGAATTGGATGGAAGGAAAAGAAAACAAACGATGAAGTCTTAAAACAACTAAAAATGAAAATAGAACTAAAAAGCACAATTCAAACAAGACAAATGCGATTTTTGGGCCATGTTAAAAGACACAACAGCCTACTAAAAGTAATCCTGGAGGGGAAAATACACGGTAAAAGAGGCAGAGGCAGATCAAGACTAACATGGACGAGTAACATCAAAAGATGGATAAATCAGCCAATGACAACATGTACCATCAAAGCAAGAGACAGAGCAGAATGGTGCTCCATGGTAGCCAACCTTCATTGCGGAGAAGGCACTCGATGATGATGATGCCATTTGGACCATCATTGAGGGTTAGGTCATAAGTACGTAAAGAGCCCCCATCACGGCCAGTGACATATAGGGAATATGGTGTTAGTGACTGTAATTTTTACAAACCTTCGGCACCTGATTTGTGGGTTAATGTGGTCGATTTTACGCCCGTCCCACTTTTCATTCCCATAAAAAAATCCGGTACACATTTAAGGCTGGGGGAATCCGGAAGCAGTCGATCAGAATCGAACCGGACATCTTGTCCTTTGTAGTCCAGTTCACTAACCACTGAGCTATCGGGGCTCTCTAGGTTTTGGTCGCAGTGTGACTAAATTGGGGGCATAAATGCATTTTTTGAGGTTATATTTAATGATTTGTGTCTTCATTTTAAGTACAATGGAACTTGTATTTATATAAATTTAGATGGCCCTTTGATGACAACAAACCAAATAACAGCAGGGCTGAAACTAAAAATAGCAAAATGTTGCATCCTTTCAATATTCTTGTATGGTGCAGAAACATGAACATTAGATAAGAAAACAGAACAGAAAATTGAAGCCTTTGAAATGCGGATTTATAGAAGAATAGGTAGAATTGGATGGAAAGAAAAGAAAACAAACGAGGACGTTTTAAAACATAAAAATAAAAAGAGAACTACTAAATACAATTAAGACAAGACAAATGAAATTTTTGGGGCGCGTTAAAAGACACAACAGCCTACTAAAAGTAATATTGGAAGGGAAAATACAAGGTAAAAGAGGCAGACCAAGACTAGCATGGACGAGTAACATCAAAAGATGTACAAGTCAATCTATGACAGCCTGCACCATCAAAGCAAGAAACAGAGTGGAATGGTGATCCATGGTAGCCAACCTTCGTTGTGGAGACGGCACTCGATGATGATGATGAGATGACCCTTTATTAGGCTGAAAAAAAGTTGGCATTGTAATTGTATTGCTAGGAGACACGTAAACGTGTTTGAATAAATACAACGTGTACTCAGACAATTAAATCAAAATAAATGGAAAAATGGAGATAAATTGAGATAGACAATTAAAGACCACTTTTAGTTACTTCTAATGTGTAATTAATATAAGGATAAATGTTCGAAGTCCACATATAAAAGGGACCTTCGGCCAAAACATCGCCACGAGCAACAGCCCACAGGCGTCACAGTACTGTACAATTCAAGTGAAGACAACTCAGTTATACACTTCTTTTAGTGTGAAACGCAATTGCAGACACTGGGGGTGAATAAGTGTGTCCAAAGTCAGAGATGCGCCAAATCAAAAGTTGTGTACGGATAAACCGAGTGAGTTATGACTGCAGCGAAAATATCCAACGGAATATGGAAAGGAGTGTTAGTAATATAGCAATAAAAAATATCTTATTGAGCTATGATATGATGATGACGTATAGCACGATCTGTAACCACTTGAATTATAATAATGCATGAAGAAGAATCGTTTATTTAATGATTCAAAGAATGCTATAGAATGAAACAATTGTTGACTTCCACAACAGCACATAAAATATAGTCTACACTTAAACTGTTCACACATTTTGAGTTATGTGGACAGCACTACACCGGTGCTGATTTCCATGCATTGCTCTTAAATTTATCCTCATCTAAGCCAGTCAATTAGCTGGAAAAAAACAGGCATCGGGGTCGTGATCACTGGGTCGTGATCACTGGGTCGTGATCACTGGGTCGTGATCACTGGGTCGTGATCACTGGGACGTGATCACTGGGTCGTGATCACTGGGTCGTGATCACTGGGTCGTGATCACTGGGTCGTGATCCCTCAAAAGATGTGCCCACGTACAGTGGACCGTCTACACTCCACCTCACTACAGCAATAAACTATGCTATGGGACATCTTTACCTTTACTTTTATTTTTATACAACTGGGTAATCCCGGATGCCGTCTAACTCGATCTCTTTCCCTCATCGGACCATTTCACAGGCAGGCCCTTATTGGCTTCTGTTTACGCTGAACATAATTATCTTTCATCATTCAGATTGCTGTAAACATTCTTAATCCAACTTTGAAAGTAAAACAATCGTCATTCAATAAAACCTCATTATTGTCCTTTATTTAATAATTCAAATACCACACTTATTTTTAACTGATCAAATGTGTAATCCACTCACCTGAAGACTAACAATCGGGTTGAGGCCTAATCTTTGAGTTGTGTCGACCAACTTCTGCAACTGCCAACCTGTGACGTTACTTGCGCCCACATACCGGATTTTGCCTGCACGGACCAGATCATCAAGTGTCCTTAGCGTTTCCTCAAGTCGCGTTCCATTATCCCATACGTGCATCTAGTAGTGCAACATGACAAACTCGTTCATATCAATGATAACCAAAACTTATTGATCATTTATCTATTTTATTAATACAATCAGTTTTAGCCAATGTGTATATTTTTTTTTCCTGCAGTGTATATTTTCTTATTTCGTTTCACAATTAAGATCACTTTTTCAATTACTCTTACAGACTAACATACCACAACTGTTTGTTTTTATCAAAAAGTGGCATTTTAGTTTCACTAAACAATATTGGAGTCATAGTACAGTACAATTCAAGAGAAAACAACTCAGTTAGACACTTCTTTTAGTGTGAAAACAATTGCAGACACTTGTAAATGTTTCTGCATTTGTAAAGGAAGATACGCTCTGTCTATTGCTTTCCACTCATTCCTGTAATCGATATTTTATGGAAAGCGTTTTTATATTTTGACACCACACACAAACCTACAATGTTTTGCTAAAGTAAATTTCTTTACGAATTATATTTTAACAATTAATGCTTGCAAGAAAAGGATCAAAGATCGGCGAATCAGAGAGTTTCTGTTGTGTTATATTCACATTTTTAACAACAAAAGATTAAATAGTTTATGATACACCGTCTTCTAACCACATGGAAATTATAACAGAAGTATGTGTGAGAAAAGGGAGCCGCGATAGCTCAGTGGTTAGTGAACTGGACTACAACGGACAAGGGGTAGGGTTCGATCCCAACCGACGGCTTCCAGGTTCACCCAGCCTTAAATGGGTACCGGATTTTTTTTCTGGGAAAGTAAACGGCACGAGCGTAATACCGACCACATTACCTCAAAAATCATGTGCCGTCTGTAAAATTTATGGTCACTAACACCATATTCCCTATACGCCGCCACTTGGCGTGACGGGGGTACTTTACTTTTTTTTCTATGTGTGAGAAAATTAGCTAAAGTATTAACGACTAAACAAATGTGATACACACATATATGTATGTAAATTGTCTGTAATGGGTAAAATCGTAAAGTAATGTTGCATACAATGTCATAGAGGAGTGGAATAATGTTTTATCGCATCGCGAAACAGCATGTGAAGGTGTAGTAGTTGGGCAGTGCACTTCCTTGCTGTTGTTACTTATGACAGCTTTAATATAAATTTGGATTAACAGAAGGCGGTCGCTACATGATTAGTATGCAGATTTGGACCAATAGTAAACTAACAAGATCCTGTCAGATGCATGAACCGCCCACAATCCCTGATTTTGTGCAGGACTTGGGAAAGCATCAGAAAAAAGTTGCAGACCAGGTTTAGGACACAGAGTGTTGGATGGAGAGAGTAGGATGGAAAGAGGATAACGGAGAGAATAGGACCAGAGAGTACAGGACACAGAGTGTAGGATGGAGAGAGTAGGATGGAAAGAGGATAACGGAGAGAATAGGACCAGAGAGTACAGGACACAGAGTGTAGGATAGAGAGAGTAGGATTGAATGTGGATAATGGAGAGAGTGGACCAAAGACACAGAGCGTAAGAGAGAGAGAGAGCAGGACCGAGAGGGTTGGACGGAAAGAGTATGGTGGAGAGAGTGCAGGACAGAGAGTAGGACGGAGAGAGTAGGACGAGAGATAGTACAGGACATAGAGTGTAGGAGGGAGTGAGCAGCACAGAGAGAGTTGGACGGAGATACTAGGACGGAGAGATAATGGGACAGAGAGAGTAGGGTGGAGAGAGTGCAGGACAGAGAGTAGGACGGTGAGTGTAAGTCAGTGAGAGTCTGACAGGGAGAGTACAGGACAGATAGACTAAAACGATGACAGATTTCAGGACGGAGAGAGTCCGGGACAGCGAGGGTCCTGTACCGACAGAGAAATGTTCCTAGTGTTTTACTTAATTTAGGAGTTTATTCTAAAGTCTCAGGTATTAGTTTCACGTGCAGCTTTTTACAAGGGACCTCCAATAGTTTTCGGAGCTAGACAGTGTTTGCAAGTTATTTTCATAAGTTCTCAGAGACAGATATAGTGAATAGACAGAGATAGTGAAGAGACAGAGACAGAGATAGTGAAGAGACAGAGACAGAGATAGTGAAGAGACAGAGATAGGGAAGAGACAGAGACAGAGATAGTGAAGAGACAGAGACAGAGATAGGGAAGAGACAGAGATAGGGAAGAGACAGAGATGGGGAAAAGACAGAGATAGAGAAGAGACAGAGATAGTGAAGAGACAGAGACAGAGATAGTGAAGAGACAGAGACAGTGGACAGACAGAGACAGAGATAGTGAAGCGACAGAGACAGTGGATAGATAGAGACAGAGATAGTGAAGCGACAGAGACAGTGGACAGACAGAGACAGTGGATAGATAGAGACAGAGATATTTAAGAGACAGAGACAGTGGACAAGAGAGACAGAGACAGAGATAGTGAAGAGACAGAGACAGTGGACAGACAGAGACAGAGGGTCAGAGGCAATAGAGTGCCCCATCGATGATAAACCAGGGACCATGAAGTCAGCGAGATAACAACTTTCCACTTCCTTCATGACATTTTAGTACCCTACCTGATAGAGATCCACAAAGTCAGTGTGTAGTCTCTGAAGACTCCCCTGGATGCTCTCTATGATGTGTCGTCTACTGAGTCCGACATTGTTGATGTTCTGCTCCAGGCCCATGTCTACCCGACACTTGGTGGCGATGACAATTTGTTCACGAGGAAGTCTGTGGACGGTAAGAAACAGATTATGATACACCTGTTTCGCCTTATTAATATTTGGCGCTGCTAAAATTGTACATTATGACATTGGCTTGGGGGACTTGATGGTCTAGAGGTAAGACGGGGGCTTTGGGCAGGAAGGTCGCGGGTTAAAATCCCACCACTTTGGAAATTGTTTTCAAAGTTAATCTGTAGTTTCTTCGTGACGTTACTATCCCCCATGATCTCTGGTTAGTGAGATCTAGAGCTCTTGGAGAACGTTTAAAAACAAAAAATGGAGGTCACCTGTGAACTCGCGCACATTAAAGAGAACCCATGACTGAGTAAATATTGTCAAGGAAATATATCGATGCCAAAGAAGGGTTCTTCGGACATAATGGACAAGATAGTGTGGATGTGCAGTATAATTAGGAAGATATAATTGTAATTACTGTGGCATGAGCCGGCCTTGATGGTCCCCTCAGTGGCTTGCTAAAACTGGCATCATGTTACAAAATAATTAAACATATGTTGTTTCTTTTGTGTTAGGATTCATGCATTGAAATCTGACCAGTAACTCATCCGTACAAGTTAGGTATCACAGGTCGTGCAACGAACGTGGGCAAGGTTTCTCTTAGGAAGTTCTCAGTAATTCGATGAGAATATCTGAGCACCTTCAGAGTGTCCGAAATACATTAATGATGACCCTAACATAACATGTGGGACCCGCGATAGCTCAGTGGTTTGTGAACTGGACTACAAAGGACAAGAGGCAAAGTTCGATCCTGATCGACGGCTACCATGTTCACCAAGCCTATAAAAGGTACCGGATTTTCTCTGGGAAAGTAAAGCGGCACGGGCGTAATAACGACCACATAACCCCAAAAATCATGTGCCGAAGGTCTGTAAAAATTAAGGTCACTAACATCATATTCCCTATACGCTACTTGACGTCTTTACTTTTATTTGTTAACATAACATGTGGTTTATATTTCAGACCGTTTGCTTTGTTAGTAAGTAAATTCTATAGCTAAACAAATACCGGCATTTTTAGTAACACGGTTTAAAATAGGGGCTTTCCAGAATTAAAGATTGCTGAAAGTCAGGTAATGTCCAGGTCATGAAAAAAAAACACTTAACAACAAAATGAAAACAAGCTGAGGTAATATGATCAACATAAATTATAACGCCTATTCCCGTCAACACTAAAATCTGAATTCACCCCTCCCTTGTCCACATATTGCCCACAAGTATTTTTTTTTTATTTTCAGCTTCATAAACCCACAATTGTTTTCATTATGTTGTTTCTGAGTTTGAAGGGGCTCAAAAGATCCAGAATTGATCAATTCATTTTGGTGATCGCTAAAAATTGATAATTTTAGCGTTGGCTTCAAGGGCGCTTACTCTACGTAGAATTACTTCAGCGACAAAACCGGAAGTAAAGAAGTTTAATTCATAATTCAACCGAATAGAATTTAGGGCCATTATATTTGTTGCCTGCTGTGCGTGGCATGTAGGCCATACTAATCATCATTTTAGGTAGAACTGTTAAGTCGTTTTCTCTATAATTACTGATAATCTCCTCGGCTAGGATTCTTATTTTCCATATTAATCTGGTTGATAAATAGTACGCGCTTAACGTCTGGGATCAAACCGCAGCTTCTGTGTCACTAGGCCTGCGCCTTAGCCAATTTGATACTGACACACCAGCTTCGGCCTGACTGCATGATACTGACTACATCATTTTCTCATCTACTATTGATCAAACACTAAATATGGTCACATACGGCATCAACCTCTCATGTAATATTGATCATATACTAAATATGGCCACAGACTACATATTCTTCTCGTGTACTATTGATCAAACACTAAATACGGTCATATACGGCATCAACTTCTCATGTACTATTGATCAAACACTAAATATGCTCACTGACTACATTATCTTCTCATGTGTTATAGTATATTTATTGTTTCGTGTTTATGATATTATATTATAACTTGACAGCACATCACATTTATTAGTTGATCACAACAGGTAAATCATGACAGACTATTTTTCTCTCATTATATAATCATAATCAGTTTATTTATTTCTCTATTATCAATCTTGGCCCATGATCGTGCACTTATCTTAAATTAATATTATTAATTCAGGACATTCAAGAGACTATCGTCGGTGACTATTTGAAATGTCCGTAAGTGCATATCTTGCATACAACATTATTCAACCTTTACGTTCTTGAGGAATGTGAAATAACTTGAAATACTTTTAAGCACTTTCACAACACTAAAGTTCATGTTTTCATTGCTATACTCACTACTCTCTATCAACTTGCTTAATAACTTCTCAACTGACTTAAATCTACAACTCGATGATTCTTAACTTCCTAACTAACTGACTTCACTTTCCAATCTTAACTTTCTAACTGTTCTGACTGTTCTAACTCTAACTCTAAGTGTTCTAACGATAATTGTAATTCTAAATGTTCTGTCCTGACTTCTGACTAACTGTAACTATCTCTAACTGTCTAATTCTCATTCCTGACTAATTAATTCCTGACTGTCTCTTACCTTAATTTCTACTAATTGCCCTCTCACTCCCTAACTAATTAATTCCTGACTGTCTCAAACCTATAGCGTTGAAGTTAAAATACTCCAACCACAACTCTTCGCCTGAAAATCAGCAGCCAATCAAAACTATCGCAAAGTGACACTTTGCGCTCTTCTGGTCACTCGAGTTGGTCGCTCCTCACCATTCTGTGACCGATACTTGAACTATCTCATGGTTTGATGAAAACACCTTGTTTCCGTGAATCTCTATGTCCTATTTAAATAATAGTTACATCATGACAATGACATTTCCTGGTAGTTGGATGACAACTTATTTATCAGATGGGCCAAAGTCATGGGGTCAACGCATGCTATATTGTGATTTCCCCAACCTGCTGTTGTGGAAATCGTGTAAATTTCCATGGACCTAAACTCTCAATATAATTCTACCTTACCTTCCTCCCCACTTTCTGTGTGTCCACTACCCATTATAAACTTTTCGCCATCTCTATTTGTACATTTTGTTATTCTGGTTTGAAAACTTTCCATACCTTAAATTCCATGTCCCCACTACTGCAGGTCGCTACCATTTGTTACATCTATTGTCTACTGAGAAGCGAGTAACTACTAAGTTACCTGCTCCCATGCTCTCACTAGCTATACTGTTACACAATGTACTATTGATCATACACTATATATGGTCACTGACTACATCAACCTCTCATGCACTATTGATCATACACTAAATATGGCCACAGACTACATCAACTACTCATGCACTATTGATCATACACTAAATATGGTCACTAACTACATCAACATGTCATGCACTATTGATCATACACTAACCATGGCCACACACTACATCATCTTCTCGTGTACTTTTGATCATGCACTAAATACAGTCACTGATTATATCACGTTCTCGTGTACTATTAATCATAAAAAAAATTAATCACTGACACCATTTCTCCCATGACGTCAGTTGCAGTTTTAGCTCCCATTTACTTCATCTATTTCTAACCACCATTCTCTATTGTCATATAACCAAACAAAACTTTTAGTTTCGTACTGAAACCAACTAATTAGTTATTAGCTACACGGAGACACAACCGTATGATGTTCTGTAGGTCTCCAATCACGTGTCATTAAATCAAATGTTGACAGAAACTGACCAGGCTCTTAAACTGGGACACCTCACCTTTCCAACCACTTGCCAACGATCTCCTCAGATTGACCACGGCCGTAAAAATCAGCAGTGTCAATAAAGTTGCCTCCCCATTGCAGATAACGGTTCAAAATATTATGAGCCAGATCCTCGTTGCACTGGGCTGGCCAGCCCATCTGAGAATATAAATGATAATATTAGAACGCTTGAACTTCTTCTAATGTATAGGACCACTTTCTTACATGAATACAGTCCACAACGCTTATAATTCCTGCTCTGTGGAGAGATTTCAACACTTTGCATGAACTAGTACCAAATGAAAACATAACAAATGAACAAAACGATTAAAGGCCACAGAGATGAGATTTCTCAGAAGAAGGATGAAAGTTTCCTAGAAAGCTAGAAATACCAACGAGTAAATTCTCAAAGAGGCCATCACAAAAAGGGAGCTACTAAGAAACATCAGAAAGAAACAATCTACATTTTTTGAGCACATCATGAAAGGAGAAAAATTGGAATACTTTGTTACAAGTGGCAAAATACAAGGAAATAGAAATCGTGGACGACAAAGAGAGAAAATACTTGATAACCTAGGTGTCATGACATATCAAACAGTCAACAACAGAATTGATACGATTCACGATGGATAGAAGGTTGTGGAAGAACATGATCGCCTACGCCAGCCAGTATGGTACATAATGATGATGACATAGTACCTGCGCGGTATATTAAAATAAAAAAAAACAATATGTTTTATGTATAAAACAATATGTGTCAATAAAAAATGAAAAAAAAAACAACACGAGACATTTTGTAAACAGAATTACTGATAGATTTGAGAAAGACAGTACAGAAGAAAAGAGAAGGGAAACGAAAAGAAGAAATGATAATAAAAAGCAAGTGAAACGGAAAGGAGAGAAGAGAAGGAACGAGTTCAAGAGAAGATTAAAAAATAAATAAAACAAGAAGAACAGGAGAGCGGATGTGACAGTTTACGGCATGAAGAAGGGAAAGGGAAAGTGTTCAGCAAGAGAGGTGAGGCGAGAAGAATGCACATGAGGGACGATGTTCGTGAAAAATAGAAGAGTTCATTCACCTTAAACGAGAAATTATGACAATAGACCCTCAGGACTAACTGCAACTTAAAATAAATATCAAGAATATTAAGCTCAAGACAAGTATTGACCAACAAAGAAGGCTGTTTGCTTGAAAAAGTGTCAACTTCAAACCTTTCGGCGTTGAAATGTTCAACATTAACAGAAATGATGACCAACGAAAAACATCCATAGGTCGTTCACCTTTATAAAGCTAGAAGAAAACAATCTCTCATAGGTAAAATTAGTCAAATAACGTAACGTAGATAATTGAGATGTTGACCGTAAGATTCTTGACCAAACGCAAATATTGTAAGACTTAAACAATGGATCATGGAAATTTCAATGATTTACTGAGCTAAATATATACTCTTCTTCTTCTACTTCTACTTTTTTAGCTCCCTGTGGAGCATAGGTCTTCAACAAATACTTTCCAAGTCGGTCTGTTTTTTGCCATTCTTTAAAGATCATTCCATGTTTTCCCCATCATCTTCATCTCTGGTTCTATTTGTCTTCTCCAAGAATTCCTTGGTCATCCCCTTTATCTTTTCCCCTGGGGATTCCAAAAACGGGCCTGTTGTGTAATATTCTCAGTTGGCTTCCCTAGTGTGTGTCCTATCCAGCGCCATCGCCTTCACTGTATCTCCTTATCCGCTGGTATTTGCCTGGTACATTTCCATAATTCTATGTTAGTGATTTTGTCCTGCCATTGGCATCATTTTATTCTGCGTAAGCATCCATTAATGAAAGTATGTATCTTCATGATTGTTAATTTTGTTGTTCTCCATGTTTCACAGCCATATAATAGGACCGACTTAACATTTGAGTTGAAAATTTTAATTTTTGTATTTAACCTAATTTCTTTGGATTTCCATGTTTCCCAGTGCAACGAAAACTCCTCTTGCTTTTGATATCCTTATTTTGGTATCATTTTCTGTTCCTCCCTCTTTATCTATGTTACTGCCCAGATATATGTAAGATTGTACGTCTAGTAGAGGTATTTCTCCTAATTTTATTTGGTTATTGCCAACTGCATTAATTCTCATAATGTTGGTCTTATCTCTATTAATCTTTAGTCCTAGCTGTTGTGATCTCTCATCAAGTATGCTCATTTTATCATGCATCTGTTGATGGCTGTGTGATAGGAGAGCTATGTCATCAGCCAAGTCTAAATCATTCACTTGCTTGGTCAGTGACCACTGGATTCCATTTGTGTTGTTTTGAGTTATTTTCATAATCCAATCTATGGCCGGTAGAAAGAGAAATGGAGACAAAAGGTATCCGTGCCTTACTCCTGTTCTTATTTCAAATGCCCCTGTAAGCTGTCCTTCATGCACCACGCTACATTTTGTTCCTTCATACATTGTTTTTATCAGGTTAATAAACTTTATGGGGATTCCGTAATGACTCAGCAACTTCCAAAGCATTCCTCTGTCTAAACTATCAAATGCCTTTTCGTAATCTATGAATCCAATATAAAGTGGGGATTTTAGTTCTAAACTTTGTTCAACTATTATACGTAGAGTAATTATTTGATCAGCACATGATCTGTTCTTCCTAAAACCTGCTCATCTCTCAAATGTTTCTCTATGACCTCTTTTAGTCTCTCCAGAATGATTCTGCTTAATATTTTCCTGGCACTGGCGGTAGCATAATTCCCCTATAATTTGTGCACTCCTGTAAACTTCCATTCTTTGGTAGTTTGATCATATAACATTCTTTCCAGTTTTTATGTATTTCTTCCCTCTCCCAAATTTTATCCAATAGATCATATAACATCTTGGTAGAGGTGCTAATATCTGCATTGATGGCTTACAAAGGAATTTCATCTGATCCCGTGGCTTTACCATTTTTTAATAGCTTGATGGCTTTCGTTATTTCTTCTTTGCTTGGTTTTCCACAGTTAACGTGTAACTCTTCTTCTGCTGGTAGTATATCTGGAGGAATATTTGAGCCGGGTCTGTTTAAAAGTTCTTCAAAGTGCTCCTTCCATCTCTCCATTTGTTCCCTTATATTGTTAAGCAGATTTCCTTTCTTATCTTTAATAAAGGCATTGATCTGTTTGTATTTTCCACTTAATATCTTTGTGCTGTTGTACAGTTCTTTCATATTCCCTTTATTTGCTGTTTCTTCTGCCTCTTTAGCTAGTTCATCTATATATTTCCTTTTATCCCTTTTAATGCATCTTCTCACTTCTTTGTTCACCTCTGTGTAAGCGTCTTGTGTCTTGGCCTTATTACTCATATTTTTGCTTTTATTTATGTCTGCTTTTTTGTTCTTGCTTTCTTTAATTTTATCCACGGTCTCTGCTGTCATCCATGCCTTATTCTGGCGTTCTCTTTTCCCTAGTGTTTCTTCGCATGTCTCTTTCCATATATCTTTTACCTGTTTCCAATGATTTTCTATATTTATTGTATTTTCTAGTTGTTGGAGGACTTGGTATTTGTTTGATATTGTGATTGCGAATTTATCTTTAATTCCTCGTTTTTTAAGTAACCCAACATTGAAATACGTTCTACCCTTAGTCGTTGTGGTATATATTTTTATTTTAAGTTTAAGTTTGGCTATCAGAAGATGATGATCAGAAGCTACATCTGCCCCTCTATATTCTTTTACATCCTGTAAGGATGACTTAAACTTATTATTAATACATATGTGATCAATTTGATTTTCCGTTCTATGATCTGGTGACACCCATGCAGCTTTATGTACTCTTTTATGTTGGAATATTGTTCCTCCTAGCCTCACTTGATTAAGGGCGCAGAAATTAACAAATATCTCTCCATTCTCGTTTATCTCTTCGAAGCCTCTGTTGTGTGATTCTACTTTAGCATTTAGGTCTCCCATCAAGGTTATAATTTCCTTGGCTCGTCGTGCATTCATCTGACATTGTAACTGTTTATAGAATTCTTCGTTAACTAAATCATCCTTATTGTTGGTTGGTGCATAGCATAAATATATATAGTGACCAAGAATATTCTCAGAAGTAATGTCTTTGGTCAGGAAAAATATCCACAATTACTGAGCTGAATGTAAATGGTTTTGGCAGAATATTCTCAGAATTAATGTCTTTGGCCAGGAAAAATGACCACAGTTTACCGAGCTAAATCTAGATAGTAACCGAGAATATTCTCAGAAATAATATCACTGACCAGGGAAAATTTCTATCAGGTCATTATATTAATAGAATCAGGTTAGAATAACAAAATTTAAGAAAAACAAGGAGTAACTATATTGATCCTGACCTAGGTATCACCTAGGACAGTACAAGGAGAGCAAAGTATTTATAAAAACAAGATACATTGAACGGAAACAATTAGTGAGAAAATTAGACGTTAGATAATGGCGGACTGACTTTAAAGACAGTTAGACAGCTAACAGCTATAATGACAGATACAAATAGAACTGTTGGTAATGAGTTAGTCAAAACAGTTACAGTAGTTCAGAACTAGAAATAGAAGAGCTAGATCTGGATTGATATAGAGACACGACAGTTCAGCATAGGTGTTACATAAGCGTTTGTAGAGTAGATTTTGAGAGATATAATTTGCGGTCTTGTGTTCTTCTATTGGTCCCAGCTATTGTTATACTTCCTACTGTTTCTAATATTCCATTAATCCACGTTTCGTGGTCGAACCTTCAGTCTTATGTTCTCGCAACGTTTATTATAGGCTCGTTGTGTTTTCTTCATTCTGTACTATCACATGGCCAAACTATTTTTCTGTCTTTATTCAATTATCGTCATCATCATCAAGTACCGGGCCTGCTGGCCTTGGTGATAATGTCTCTCCACAACTTTCGATCTCGACAGTTATTTATCATTTATTTTGTTGACCTTCTGCCAAGCCATTCTCTTAAGCTGTCTAGTATTTTTTCTCTTTGCTTCCCTCTATCTCTTCGTCCCTTAATTTTTCCGGTTGTTACAATATAGTCCAGCTGTTCTCTTCTCATTACATGGCCAAAAAATGGTGATTGTTTCTTCCTAATATTGGAAATTAGTTCTCTTTTTGCTTTTCAGAACATTTTCATTACTCTTCATAGCTTACCGTTTATTCAATGTCGGGAATTATTCCCAGATTTTCTTCTCAGTTCTTCATTCCTGATCTCATCTCTCAGGATGTTTCCTGCCATACCTCTAACACATTTCATCATGCAAGTGGGTATTCTTCTGTTGTTTTCCAAAGTCGTTTTAAAAATGTAGTGAAAACACAGTTGCTTGTTCTTGATACTTTAGTTGATTTCCTCATTTGTGTTTTCCCATGAAGTTCAAATACGCAGGCGACTTATATTGTACAATCAAAGTGATAGAAGAGAAGTGAACAACTTGTGTGGTTAGAAACTGAATATCGCCCATCTAAACCTGTCAAATGTGTCGGACGCTTTCTTACCGACTTTAACTACTAAAATATCATTCGAATCCTGCTTTTTGTGCCTGGTGTCACAAATGTAAACCACTTCCATCAAATATCATTCGAATCCTGCTTTTTGTGCCTGGTGTCACAAATGTAAACCACTTCCATCAAATATCATTCGAAGCCTGCTTTTTGTGCCTGGTGTCACAAATGTAAACCACTTCCATCAAATATCATTCGAAGCCTGCTTTTTGTACCTGGTGTCACAAATGTAAACGACTTCCATGAAATATCATTCGAAGCCTGATTTTTGTGTCTGCTGTCACAAATGTAAACCACTTCCATCAAATATCATTCGAAGCCTGCTTTTTGTGCCTGCTGTCACAAATGTAAACCACTTCCATCAAATATCATTCGAAGCCTGCTTTTTGTGTCTGGTGTCGCAAATGTAAACCACTTCCATCAAATATCATTCGAAGCCTGCTTTTTGTGCCTGGTGTCACAAATGTAAACCACTTCCATCAAATATTATTCGAACCCCCGCTTTTTGTGCGTGGTGTCACAAATGTAAACCACTTCCATCAAATATTATTCGAAGCCTGCTTTTTGTGTCTGGTGTCACAAATGTAAACCACTTCCATCAAATATCATTCGATGCCTGCTTTTTGTGCCTGGTGTCACAAATGTAAACCACTTCCATCAAATATCATTCGATGCCTGCTTTTTGTGCCTGGTGTAACAAATGTAAACCACTTCCATCAAATATCATTCGAAGCCTGCTTTTTGTGCCTGGTGTCACAAATGTAAACCACTTCCATCAAATATCATTCGAAGCCTGCTTTTTGTGCCTGATGTCACAAATGTAAACCACTTCCATCAAATATCATTCGAAGCCTGCTTTTTGTGCCTGGTGTCACAAATGTAAACCACTTCCATCAAATATCATTCGAAGCCTGCTTTTTGTGCCTGGTGTCACAAATGTAAACCACTTCCATCAAATATCATTCGAATCCTGCTTTTTGTGCCTGGTGTCACAAATGTAAACCACTTCCATCAAATATCATTCGAATCCTGCTTTTTGTGCCTGGTGTCACAAATGTAAACCACTTCCATCAAATATCATTCGAAGCCTGCTTTTTGTGCCTGGTGTCACAAATGTAAACCACTTCCATCAAATATCATTCGAAGCCTGCTTTTTATACCTGGTGTCACAAATGTAAACGACTTCCATCAAATATCATTCGAAGCCTGCTTTTTGTGTCTGCTGTCACAAATGTAAACCACTTCCATCAAATATCATTCGAAGCCTGCTTTTTGTGCCTGCTGTCACAAATGTAAACCACTTCCATCAAATATCATTCGAAGCCTGCTTTTTGTGCCTGGTGTCACAAATGTAAACCACTTCCATCAAATATTATTCGAAGCCCGCTTTTTGTGCCTGGTGTCACAAATGTAAACCACTTCCATCAAATATTATTCGAAGCCTGCTTTTTGTGTCTGGTGTCACAAATGTAAACCACTTCCATCAAATATCATTCGATGCCTGCTTTTTGTGCCTGGTGTCACAAATGTAAACCACTTCCATCAAATATCATTCGAAGCCTGCTTTTTGTGCCTGGTGTCACAAATGTAAACCACTTCCATCAAATATCATTCGAAGCCTGCTTTTTGTGCCTGGTGTCACAAATGTAAACCACTTCCATCAAATATCATTCGAAGCCTGCTTTTTGTGCCTGATGTCACAAATGTAAACCACTTCCATCAAATATCATTCGAAGCCTGCTTTTTGTGCCTGGTGTCACAAATGTAAACCACTTCCATCAAATATCATTCGAAGCCTGCTTTTTGTGCCTGGTGTCACAAATGTAAACCACTTCCATCAAATATCATTCGAATCCTGCTTTTTGTGCCTGGTGTCACAAATGTAAACCACTTCCATCAAATATCATTCGAATCCTGCTTTTTGTGCCTGGTGTCACAAATGTAAACCACTTCCATCAAATATCATTCGAAGCCTGCTTTTTGTGCCTGGTGTCACAAATGTAAACCACTTCCATCAAATATCATTCGAAGCCTGCTTTTTGTACCTGGTGTCACAAATGTAAACGACTTCCATCAAATATCATTCGAAGCCTGCTTTTTGTGTCTGCTGTCACAAATGTAAACCACTTCCATCAAATATCATTCGAAGCCTGCTTTTTGTGCCTGCTGTCACAAATGTAAACCACTTCCATCAAATATCATTCGAAGCCTGCTTTTTGTGTCTGGTGTCGCAAATGTAAACCACTTCCATCAAATATCATTCGAAGCCTGCTTTTTGTGCCTGGTGTCACAAATGTAAACCACTTCCATCAAATATTATTCGAAGCCCGCTTTTTTTGTCTGATGTCACAAATGTAAACCACTTCCATCAAATATTATTCGAAGCCTGCTTTTTGTGTCTGGTGTCACAAATGTAAACCACTTCTATCAAATATCATTCGATGCCTGCTTTTTGTGCCTGGTGTCACAAATGTAAACCACTTCCATCAAATATCATTCGAATCCTGCTTTTTGTGCCTGGTGTCACAAATGTAAACCACTTCCATCAAATATCATTCGAAGCCTGCTTTTTGTGCCTGGTGTCACAATTGTAAACCACTTCCATCAAATATCATTCGAAGCCTGCTTTTTGTGCCTGGTGTCACAAATGTAAACCACTTCCATCAAATATCATTCAAAGCCTGCTTTTTGTGCCTGGTGTCACAAATGTAAACCACTTCCATCAAATATCATTCGAATCCTGCTTTTTGTGCCTGGTGTCACAAATGTAAACCACTTCCATCAAATATCATTCGAATCCTGCTTTTTGTGCCTGGTGTCACAAATGTAAACCACTTCCATCAAATATCATTCGAATCCTGCTTTTTGTGCCTGGTGTCACAAATGTAAACCACTTCCATCAAATATCATTCGAAGCCTGCTTTTTGTGCCTGGTGTCACAAATGTAAACCACTTCCATCAAATATTATTCGAACCCCCGCTTTTTGTGCGTGGTGTCACAAATGTAAACCACTTCCATCAAATATCATTCGAAGCCTGCATTTTGTGCCTGATGTCGCAAATGTAAACCACTTCCATCAAATATCATTCGAAGCCTGCATTTTGTGCCTGGTGTCACAAATGTAAACCACTTCCATCAAATATCATTCGAAGCCTGCTTTTTGTGCCTGGTGTCACAAATGTAAACCACTTCCATCAAATATCATTCGAAGCCTGCTTTTTGTGTCTGATGTCACAAATGTAAACCACTTCCATCAAATATCATTCGAAGCCTGCTTTTTGTACCTGATGTCACAAATGTAAACCACTTCCATCAAATATCATTCGAAGCCTGCTTTTTGTGCCTGGTGTCACAAATGTAAACCACTTCCATCAAATATCATTCGAAGCCTGCTTTTTGTGCCTGGTGTCACAAATGTAAACCACTTCCATCAAATATCATTCGAAGCCTGCTTTTTGTGCCTGGTGTGACAAATGTAAACCACTTCCATCAAATATCATTCGAATCCTGCTTTTTGTGCCTGGTGTCACAAATGTAAACCACTTCCATCAAATATCATTCGAATCCTGCTTTTTGTGCCTGGTGTCACAAATGTAAACCACTTCCATCAAATATCATTCGAAGCCTGCTTTTTGTGCCTGGTGTCACAAATGTAAACCACTTCCATCAAATATCATTCGAAGCCTGCTTTTTGTACCTGGTGTCACAAATGTAAACCACTTCCATCAAATATCATTCGAAGCCTGCTTTTTGTGTCTGCTGTCACAAATGTAAACCACTTCCATCAAATATTATTCGAAGCCCGCTTTTTGTGCCTGGTGTCACAAATGTAAACCACTTCCATCAAATATTATTCGAAGCCTGCTTTTTGTGTCTGGTGTCACAAATGTAAACCACTTCTATCAAATATCATTCGATGCCTGCTTTTTGTGCCTGGTGTCACAAATGTAAACCACTTCCATCAAATATCATTCGATGCCTGCTTTTTGTGCCTGGTGTCACAAATGTAAACCACTTCCATCAAATATCATTCGAATCCTGCTTTTTGTGCCTGGTGTCACAAATGTAAACCACTTCCATCAAATATCATTCGAATCCTGCTTTTTGTGCCTGGTGTCACAAATGTAAACCACTTCCATCAAATATCATTCGAAGCCTGCTTTTTGTGCCTGGTGTCACAAATGTAAACCACTTCCATCAAATATCATTCGAAGCCTGCTTTTTGTGCCTGGTGTCACAAATGTAAACCACTTCCATCAAATATCATTCGAAGCCTGCATTTTGTGCCTGATGTCACAAATGTAAACCACTTCCATCAAATATTATTCGAAGCCTGCTTTTTGTGCCTGGTGTCACAAATGTAAACCACTTCCATCAAATATCATTCGAAGCCTGCTTTTTGTGCCTGGTGTCACAAATGTAAACCACTTCCATCAAATATCATTCGAAGCCTGCTTTTTGTGCCTGATGTCACAAATGTAAACCACTTCCATCAAATATCATTCGAAGCCTGCTTTTTGTGTCTGATGTCACAAATGTAAACCACTTCCATCAAATATCATTCGAAGCCTGCTTCTTGTGGCTGATGTCACAAATGTAAACCACTTCCATCAAATATTATTCGAAGCCTGCTTTTTGTGCCTGGTGTCACAAATGTAAACCACTTCCATCAAATATCATTCGAAGCCTGCTTTTTGTGTCTGATGTCACAAATGTAAACCACTTCCATCAAATATCATTCGAATCCTGCTTTTTGAGTCTGATGTCACAAATGTAAACCACTTCCATCAAATATCATTCGAATCCTGCTTTTTGTGCCTGGTGTCACAAATGTAAACGACTTCCATCAAATATCATTCGAAGCCTGCTTTTTGTGCCTGGTGTCACAAATGTAAACCACTTCCGTCAAATATCATTCGAAGCCTGCTTTTTGTGCCTGGTGTCACAAATGTAAACCACTTCCATCAAATATCATTCGAAGCCTGCATTTTGTGCCTGATGTCGCAAATGTAAACCACTTCCATCAAATATCATTCGAAGCCTGCATTTTGTGCCTGGTGTCACAAATGTAAACCACTTCCATCAAATATCATTCGAAGCCTGCTTTTTGTGCCTGGTGTCACAAATGTAAACCACTTCCATCAAATATCATTCGAAGCCTGCTTTTTGTGTCTGATGTCACAAATGTAAACCACTTCCATCAAATATCATTCGAAGCCTGCTTTTTGTGCCTGGTGTCACAAATGTAAACCACTTCCATCAAATATCATTCGAAGCCTGCTTTTTGTGCCTGGTGTCACAAATGTAAACCACTTCCATCAAATATCATTCGAATCCTGATTTTGTGCCTGGTGTCACAAATGTAAACCACTTCCATCAAACATCATTCGAATCCTGCTTTTTGTGCCTGGTGTCACAAATGTAAACCACTTCCATCAAATATCATTCGAAGCCTGCTTTTTGTGCCTGGTGTCACAAATGTAAACCACTTCCATCAAATATCATTCGAAGCCTGCTTTTTGTACCTGGTGTCACAAATGTAAACGACTTCCATCAAATATCATTCGAAGCCTGCTTTTTGTGTCTGCTGTCACAAATGTAAACCACTTCCATCAAATATCATTCGAAGCCTGCTTTTTGTGCCTGCTGTCACAAATGTAAACCACTTCCATCAAATATCATTCGAAGCCTGCTTTTTGTGTCTGGTGTCGCAAATGTAAACCACTTCCATCAAATATCATTCGAAGCCTGCTTTTTGTGCCTGGTGTCACAAATGTAAACCACTTCCATCAAATATTATTCGAAGCCCGCTTTTTGTGCCTGGTGTCACAAATGTAAACCACTTCCATCAAATATCATTCGAAGCCTGCTTTTTGTGTCTGGTGTCACAAATGTAAACCACTTCTATCAAATATCATTCGATGCCTGCTTTTTGTGCCTGGTGTCACAAATGTAAACCACTTCCATCAAATATCATTCGATGCCTGCTTTTTGTGCCTGGTGTCACAAATGTAAACCACTTCCATCAAATATCATTCGAAGCCTGCTTTTTGTGCCTGGTGTCACAAATGTAAACCACTTCCATCAAATATCATTCGAAGCCTGCTTTTTGTGCCTGATGTCACAAATGTAAACCACTTCCATCAAATATCATTCGAAGCCTGCTTTTTGTGCCTGGTGTCACAAATGTAAACCACTTCCATCAAATATCATTCAAAGCCTGCTTTTTGTGCCTGGTGTCACAAATGTAAACCACTTCCATCAAATATCATTCGAATCCTGCTTTTTGTGCCTGGTGTCACAAATGTAAACCACTTCCATCAAATATCATTAGAATCCTGCTTTTTGTGCCTGGTGTCACAAATGTAAACCACTTCTATCAAATATCATTCGAAGCCTGCTTTTTGTGCCTGGTGTCACAAATGTAAACCACTTCCATCAAATATCATTCGAAGCCTGCTTTTTGTGCCTGGTGTCACAAATGTAAACCACTTCCATCAAATATCATTCGAAGCCTGCATTTTGTGCCTGATGTCGCAAATGTAAACCACTTCCATCAAATATCATTCGAAGCCTGCATTTTGTGCCTGGTGTCACAAATGTAAACCACTTCCATCAAATATCATTCGAAGCATGCTTTTTGTGCCTGGTGTCACAAATGTAAACCACTTCCATCAAATATCATTCGAAGCCTGCTTTTTGTGTCTGATGTCACAAATGTAAACCACTTCCATCAAATATCATTCGAAGCCTGCTTTTTGTGTCTGGTGTCACAAATGTAAACCACTTCCATCAAATATCATTCGAATCCTGCTTTTTGTGCCTGGTGTCACAAATGTAAACCACTTCCATCAAATATCATTCGAATCCTGCTTTTTGTGCCTGGTGTCACAAATGTAAACCACTTCCATCAAATATCATTCGAATCCTGCTTTTTGTGCCTGGTGTCACAAATGTAAACCACTTCCATCAAATATCATTCGAAGCCTGCTTTTTGTGCCTGGTGTCACAAATGTAAACCACTTCCATCAAATATTATTCGAACCCCCGCTTTTTGTGCGTGGTGTCACAAATGTAAACCACTTCCATCAAATATCATTCGAAGCCTGCATTTTGTGCCTGATGTCGCAAATGTAAACCACTTCCATCAAATATCATTCGAAGCCTGCATTTTGTGCCTGGTGTCACAAATGTAAACCACTTCCATCAAATATCATTCGAAGCCTGCTTTTTGTGCCTGGTGTCACAAATGTAAACCACTTCCATCAAATATCATTCGAAGCCTGCTTTTTGTGTCTGATGTCACAAATGTAAACCACTTCCATCAAATATCATTCGAAGCCTGCTTTTTGTACCTGATGTCACAAATGTAAACCACTTCCATCAAATATCATTCGAAGCCTGCTTTTTGTGCCTGGTGTCACAAATGTAAACCACTTCCATCAAATATCATTCGAAGCCTGCTTTTTGTGCCTGGTGTCACAAATGTAAACCACTTCCATCAAATATCATTCGAAGCCTGCTTTTTGTGCCTGGTGTGACAAATGTAAACCACTTCCATCAAATATCATTCGAATCCTGCTTTTTGTGCCTGGTGTCACAAATGTAAACCACTTCCATCAAATATCATTCGAATCCTGCTTTTTGTGCCTGGTGTCACAAATGTAAACCACTTCCATCAAATATCATTCGAAGCCTGCTTTTTGTGCCTGGTGTCACAAATGTAAACCACTTCCATCAAATATCATTCGAAGCCTGCTTTTTGTACCTGGTGTCACAAATGTAAACCACTTCCATCAAATATCATTCGAAGCCTGCTTTTTGTGTCTGCTGTCACAAATGTAAACCACTTCCATCAAATATTATTCGAAGCCCGCTTTTTGTGCCTGGTGTCACAAATGTAAACCACTTCCATCAAATATTATTCGAAGCCTGCTTTTTGTGTCTGGTGTCACAAATGTAAACCACTTCTATCAAATATCATTCGATGCCTGCTTTTTGTGCCTGGTGTCACAAATGTAAACCACTTCCATCAAATATCATTCGATGCCTGCTTTTTGTGCCTGGTGTCACAAATGTAAACCACTTCCATCAAATATCATTCGAATCCTGCTTTTTGTGCCTGGTGTCACAAATGTAAACCACTTCCATCAAATATCATTCGAATCCTGCTTTTTGTGCCTGGTGTCACAAATGTAAACCACTTCCATCAAATATCATTCGAAGCCTGCTTTTTGTGCCTGGTGTCACAAATGTAAACCACTTCCATCAAATATCATTCGAAGCCTGCTTTTTGTGCCTGGTGTCACAAATGTAAACCACTTCCATCAAATATCATTCGAAGCCTGCATTTTGTGCCTGATGTCACAAATGTAAACCACTTCCATCAAATATTATTCGAAGCCTGCTTTTTGTGCCTGGTGTCACAAATGTAAACCACTTCCATCAAATATCATTCGAAGCCTGCTTTTTGTGCCTGGTGTCACAAATGTAAACCACTTCCATCAAATATCATTCGAAGCCTGCTTTTTGTGCCTGATGTCACAAATGTAAACCACTTCCATCAAATATCATTCGAAGCCTGCTTTTTGTGTCTGATGTCACAAATGTAAACCACTTCCATCAAATATCATTCGAAGCCTGCTTCTTGTGGCTGATGTCACAAATGTAAACCACTTCCATCAAATATTATTCGAAGCCTGCTTTTTGTGCCTGGTGTCACAAATGTAAACCACTTCCATCAAATATCATTCGAAGCCTGCTTTTTGTGTCTGATGTCACAAATGTAAACCACTTCCATCAAATATCATTCGAATCCTGCTTTTTGAGTCTGATGTCACAAATGTAAACCACTTCCATCAAATATCATTCGAATCCTGCTTTTTGTGCCTGGTGTCACAAATGTAAACGACTTCCATCAAATATCATTCGAAGCCTGCTTTTTGTGCCTGGTGTCACAAATGTAAACCACTTCCGTCAAATATCATTCGAAGCCTGCTTTTTGTGCCTGGTGTCACAAATGTAAACCACTTCCATCAAATATCATTCGAAGCCTGCATTTTGTGCCTGATGTCGCAAATGTAAACCACTTCCATCAAATATCATTCGAAGCCTGCATTTTGTGCCTGGTGTCACAAATGTAAACCACTTCCATCAAATATCATTCGAAGCCTGCTTTTTGTGCCTGGTGTCACAAATGTAAACCACTTCCATCAAATATCATTCGAAGCCTGCTTTTTGTGTCTGATGTCACAAATGTAAACCACTTCCATCAAATATCATTCGAAGCCTGCTTTTTGTGCCTGGTGTCACAAATGTAAACCACTTCCATCAAATATCATTCGAAGCCTGCTTTTTGTGCCTGGTGTCACAAATGTAAACCACTTCCATCAAATATCATTCGAATCCTGATTTTGTGCCTGGTGTCACAAATGTAAACCACTTCCATCAAACATCATTCGAATCCTGCTTTTTGTGCCTGGTGTCACAAATGTAAACCACTTCCATCAAATATCATTCGAAGCCTGCTTTTTGTGCCTGGTGTCACAAATGTAAACCACTTCCATCAAATATCATTCGAAGCCTGCTTTTTGTACCTGGTGTCACAAATGTAAACGACTTCCATCAAATATCATTCGAAGCCTGCTTTTTGTGTCTGCTGTCACAAATGTAAACCACTTCCATCAAATATCATTCGAAGCCTGCTTTTTGTGCCTGCTGTCACAAATGTAAACCACTTCCATCAAATATCATTCGAAGCCTGCTTTTTGTGTCTGGTGTCGCAAATGTAAACCACTTCCATCAAATATCATTCGAAGCCTGCTTTTTGTGCCTGGTGTCACAAATGTAAACCACTTCCATCAAATATTATTCGAAGCCCGCTTTTTGTGCCTGGTGTCACAAATGTAAACCACTTCCATCAAATATCATTCGAAGCCTGCTTTTTGTGTCTGGTGTCACAAATGTAAACCACTTCTATCAAATATCATTCGATGCCTGCTTTTTGTGCCTGGTGTCACAAATGTAAACCACTTCCATCAAATATCATTCGATGCCTGCTTTTTGTGCCTGGTGTCACAAATGTAAACCACTTCCATCAAATATCATTCGAAGCCTGCTTTTTGTGCCTGGTGTCACAAATGTAAACCACTTCCATCAAATATCATTCGAAGCCTGCTTTTTGTGCCTGATGTCACAAATGTAAACCACTTCCATCAAATATCATTCGAAGCCTGCTTTTTGTGCCTGGTGTCACAAATGTAAACCACTTCCATCAAATATCATTCAAAGCCTGCTTTTTGTGCCTGGTGTCACAAATGTAAACCACTTCCATCAAATATCATTCGAATCCTGCTTTTTGTGCCTGGTGTCACAAATGTAAACCACTTCCATCAAATATCATTAGAATCCTGCTTTTTGTGCCTGGTGTCACAAATGTAAACCACTTCTATCAAATATCATTCGAAGCCTGCTTTTTGTGCCTGGTGTCACAAATGTAAACCACTTCCATCAAATATCATTCGAAGCCTGCTTTTTGTGCCTGGTGTCACAAATGTAAACCACTTCCATCAAATATCATTCGAAGCCTGCATTTTGTGCCTGATGTCGCAAATGTAAACCACTTCCATCAAATATCATTCGAAGCCTGCATTTTGTGCCTGGTGTCACAAATGTAAACCACTTCCATCAAATATCATTCGAAGCATGCTTTTTGTGCCTGGTGTCACAAATGTAAACCACTTCCATCAAATATCATTCGAAGCCTGCTTTTTGTGTCTGATGTCACAAATGTAAACCACTTCCATCAAATATCATTCGAAGCCTGCTTTTTGTGTCTGGTGTCACAAATGTAAACCACTTCCATCAAATATCATTCGAAGCCTGCTTCTTGTGCCTGATGTCACAAATGTAAACCACTTCCATCAAATATTATTCGAAGCCTGCTTTTTGTGCCTGGTGTCACAAATGTAAACCACTTCCATCAAATATCATTCGAAGCCTGCTTTTTGTGTCTGATGTCACAAATGTAAACCACTTCCATCAAATATCATTCGAAGCCTGCTTTTTGAGTCTGATGTCACAAATGTAAACCACTTCCATCAAATATCATTCGAAGCCTGCTTTTTGTGTCTGGTGTCACAAATGTAAACCACTTCCATCAAATATCATTCGAAGCCTGCTTTTTGTGCCTGGTGTCACAAATGTAAACCACTTCCATCAAATATCATTCGAAGCCTGCTTTTTGTGTCTGGTGTCACAAATGTAAACCACTTCCATCAAATATCATTCGAAGCCTGCTTTTTGTGCCTAGTGTCACAAATGTAAACCACTTCCATCAAGTATCATTCGAAGCCTGCTTTTTGTGCCTGATGTCACAAATGTAAACCACTTCCATCAAATATCATTCGAAGCCTGCTTTTTGTGCCTAGTGTCACAAATGTAAACCACTTCCATCAAGTATCATTCGAAGCCTGCTTTTTGTGCCTGATGTCACAAATGTAAACCACTTCCATCAAATATCATTCGAAGCCTGCTTTTTGTGCCTGGTGTCACAAATGTAAACCACTTCCATAAAATAGCATTCGAAGCCTGCTTTTTGTGCCTGCTGTCACAAATGTAAACCACTTCCATCAAATATCATTCGAAGCCTGCTTTTTGTGCCTGGTGTCACAAATGTAAACCACTTCCATCAAATATCATTCGAAGCCTGCTTTTTGTGCCTGGTGTCACAAATGTAAACCACTTCCATCAAATATCATTCGAAGCCTGCATTTTGTGCCTGGTGTCGCAAATGTAAATCACTTCCATCAAATATCATTCGAAGCCTGCAATTTGTGCCTGGTGTCGCAAATGTAAACCACTTCCATCAAATATCATTCGAAGCCTGCATTTTGTGCCTGGTGTCACAAATGTAAACCACTTCCATCAAGTATCATTCGAAGCCTACTTTTTGTGCCTGGTGTCACAAATGTAAACCACTTCCATCAAATATCATTCGAATCCTGCTTTTTGTGCCTGGTGTCACAAATGTAAACCACTTCCATCAAATATTATTCGAAGCCTGCTTTTTTGTGTCTGGTGTCACAAATGTAAACCACTTCCATCAAATATCATTCGAAGCCTGCTTTTTGTGCCTGGTGTCACAAATGTAAACCACTTCCATCAAATATCATTCGAAGCCTGCTTTTTGTGCCTGGTGTCACAAGTGTAAACCACTTCCATCAAATATCATTCGAAGCCTGCTTTTTGTGTCTGGTGTCACAAATGTAAACCACTTCCATCAAATATCATTCGCAGCCTGCTTTTTGTGTCTGATGTCACAAATGTAAACCACTTCCATCAAATATCATTCGAAGCCTGCTTTTTGTGTCTGATGTCACAAATGTAAACCACTTCCATCAAATATCATTCGAAGCCTGCTTTTTGTGCCTGATGTCACAAATGTAAACCACTTCCATCAAATATCATTCAAAGCCTGCTTTTTGTGCCTGATGTCACAAATGTAAACCACTTCCATCAAATATCATTCGAAGCCTGCTTTTTGTGTCTGATGTCACAAATGTAAACCACTTCCATCAAATATCATTCGAAGCCTGCTTTTTGTGCCTGGTGTCACAAATGTAAACCACTTCCATCAAATATCATTCGAAGCCTGCTTTTTGTGCCTGGTGTCACAAATGTAAACCACTTCCATCAAATATCATTCGAAGCCTGCATTTTGTGCCTGGTGTCGCAAATGTAAATCACTTCCATCAAATATCATTCGAAGCCTGCATTTTGTGCCTGGTGTCGCAAATGTAAACCACTTCCATCAAATATCATTCGAAGCCTGCATTTTGTGCCTGGTGTCACAAATGTAAACCACTTCCATCAAATATCATTCGAAGCCTACTTTTTGTGCCTGGTGTCACAAATGTAAACCACTTCCATCAAATATCATTCGAATCCTGCTTTTTGTGCCTGGTGTCTCAAATGTAAACCACTTCCATCAAATATCATTCGAAGCCTGCTTTTTTGTGTCTGGTGTCACAAATGTAAACCACTTCCATCAAATATCATTCGAAGCCTGCTTTTTGTGTCTGGTGTCACAAATGTAAACCACTTCCATCAAATATCATTCGAAGCCTGCTTTTTGTGCCTGGTGTCACAAATGTAAACCACTTCCATCAAATATCATTCGAAGCCTGCTTTTTGTGCCTGGTGTCACAAGTGTAAACCACTTCCATCAAATATCATTCGAAGCCTGCTTTTTGTGTCTGGTGTCACAAATGTAAACCACTTCCATCAAATATCATTCGAAGCCTACTTTTTGTGCCTGGTGTCACAAATGTAAACCACTTCCATCAAATATCATTCGAATCCTGCTTTTTGTGCCTGGTGTCACAAATGTAAACCACTTCCATCAAATATCATTCGAAGCCTGCTTTTTATACCTGGTGTCACAAATGTAAACGACTTCCATCAAATATCATTCGAAGCCTGCTTTTTGTGTCTGCTGTCACAAATGTAAACCACTTCCATCAAATATCATTCGAAGCCTGCTTTTTGTGCCTGCTGTCACAAATGTAAACCACTTCCATCAAATATCATTCGAAGCCTGCTTTTTGTGCCTGGTGTCACAAATGTAAACCACTTCCATCAAATATTATTCGAAGCCCGCTTTTTGTGCCTGGTGTCACAAATGTAAACCACTTCCATCAAATATCATTCGAAGCCCGCTTTTTGTGTCTGGTGTCACAAATGTAAACCACTTCCATCAAATATCATTCGATGCCTGCTTTTTGTGCCTGGTGTCACAAATGTAAACCACTTCCATCAAATATCATTCGATGCCTGCTTTTTGTGCCTGGTGTCACAAATGTAAACCACTTCCATCAAATATCATTCGAAGCCTGCTTTTTGTGCCTGGTGTCACAAATGTAAACCACTTCCATCAAATATCATTCGAATCCTGCTTTTTGTGCCTGGTGTCACAAATGTAAACCACTTCCATCAAACATCATTCGAATCCTGCTTTTTGTGCCTGGTGTCACAAATGTAAACCACTTCCATCAAATATCATTCGAAGCCTGCTTTTTGTGCCTGGTGTCACAAATGTAAACCACTTCCATCAAATATCATTCGAAGCCTGCTTTTTGTACCTGGTGTCACAAATGTAAACGACTTCCATCAAATATCATTCGAAGCCTGCTTTTTGTGTCTGCTGTCACAAATGTAAACCACTTCCATCAAATATCATTCGAAGCCTGCTTTTTGTGCCTGCTGTCACAAATGTAAACCACTTCCATCAAATATCATTCGAAGCCTGCTTTTTGTGTCTGGTGTCGCAAATGTAAACCACTTCCATCAAATATCATTCGAAGCCTGCTTTTTGTGCCTGGTGTCACAAATGTAAACCACTTCCATCAAATATTATTCGAAGCCTGCTTTTTGTGCCTGGTGTCACAAATGTAAACCACTTCCATCAAATATCATTCGAAGCCTGCTTTTTGTGTCTGGTGTCACAAATGTAAACCACTTCCATCAAATATCATTCGATGCCTGCTTTTTGTGCCTGGTGTCACAAATGTAAACCACTTCCATCAAATATCATTCGATGCCTGCTTTTTGTGCCTGGTGTCACAAATGTAAACCACTTCCATCAAATATCATTCGAAGCCTGCTTTTTGTGCCTGGTGTCACAAATGTAAACCACTTCCATCAAATATCATTCGAAGCCTGCTTTTTGTGCCTGATGTCACAAATGTAAACCACTTCCATCAAATATCATTCGAAGCCTGCTTTTTGTGCCTGGTGTCACAAATGTAAACCACTTCCATCAAATATCATTCGAAGCCTGCTTTTTGTGCCTGGTGTCACAAATGTAAACCACTTCCATCAAATATCATTCGAATCCTGCTTTTTGTGCCTGGTGTCACAAATGTAAACCACTTCCATCAAATATCATTCGAATCCTGCTTTTTGTGCCTGGTGTCACAAATGTAAACCACTTCCATCAAATATCATTCGAAGCCTGCTTTTTGTGCCTGGTGTCACAAATGTAAACCACTTCCATCAAATATCATTCGAAGCCTGCTTTTTGTGCCTGGTGTCACAAATGTAAACCACTTCCATCAAATATCATTCGAAGCCTGCATTTTGTGCCTGATGTCGCAAATGTAAACCACTTCCATCAAATATCATTCGAAGCCTGCATTTTGTGCCTGGTGTCACAAATGTAAACCACTTCCATCAAATATCATTCGAAGCCTGCTTTTTGTGCCTGGTGTCACAAATGTAAACCACTTCCATCAAATATCATTCGAAGCCTGCTTTTTGTGTCTGATGTCACAAATGTAAACCACTTCCATCAAATATCATTCGAAGCCTGCTTTTTGTGTCTGGTGTCACAAATGTAAACCACTTCCATCAAATATCATTCGAAGCCTGCTTTTTGTGCCTGATGTCACAAATGTAAACCACTTCCATCAAATATCATTCGAAGCCTGCTTTTTGTGCCTGGTGTCACAAATGTAAACCACTTCCATCAAATATCATTCGAAGCCTGCTTTTTGTGTCTGATGTCACAAATGTAAACCACTTCCATCAAATATCATTCGAAGCCTGCTTTTTGAGTCTGATGTCACAAATGTAAACCACTTCCATCAAATATCATTCGAAGCCTGCTTTTTGTGTCTGGTGTCACAAATGTAAACCACTTCCATCAAATATCATTCGAAGCCTGCTTTTTGTGCCTGGTGTCACAAATGTAAACCACTTCCATCAAATATCATTCGAAGCCTGCTTTTTGTGTCTGGTGTCACAAATGTAAACCACTTCCATCAAATATCATTCGAAGCCTGCTTTTTGTGCCTAGTGTCACAAATGTAAACCACTTCCATCAAATATCATTCGAAGCCTGCTTTTTGTGCCTGATGTCACAAATGTAAACCACTTCCATCAAATATCATTCGAAGCCTGCTTTTTGTGCCTAGTGTCACAAATGTAAACCACTTCCATCAAGTATCATTCGAAGCCTGCTTTTTGTGCCTGATGTCACAAATGTAAACCACTTCCATCAAATATCATTCGAAGCCTGCTTTTTGTGCCTGGTGTCACAAATGTAAACCACTTCCATCAAATATCATTCGAAGCCTGCTTTTTGTGCCTGCTGTCACAAATGTAAACCACTTCCATCAAATATCATTCGAAGCCTGCTTTTTGTGCCTGGTGTCACAAATGTAAACCACTTCCATCAAATATCATTCGAAGCCTGCTTTTTGTGCCTGGTGTCACAAATGTAAACCACTTCCATCAAATATCATTCGAAGCCTGCATTTTGTGCCTGGTGTCACAAATGTAAACCACTTCCATCAAATATCATTCGAAGCCTGCTTTTTGTGCCTGGTGTCACAAATGTAAACCACTTCCATCAAATATCATTCGAAGCCTGCATTTTGTGCCTGGTGTCACAAATGTAAACCACTTCCATCAAATATCATTCGAAGCCTGCTTTTTGTGCCTGGTGTCACAAATGTAAACCACTTCCATCAAATATCATTCGAATCCTGCTTTTTGTGCCTGGTGTCACAAATGTAAACCACTTCCATCAAATATCATTCGAAGCCTGCTTTTTGTGTCTGGTGTCACAAATGTAAACCACTTCCATCAAATATCATTCGAAGCCTGCTTTTTGTGCCTGGTGTCACAAATGTAAACCACTTCCATCAAATATCATTCGAAGCCTGCTTTTTGTGCCTGGTGTCACAAATGTAAACCACTTCCATCAAATATCATTCGAAGCCTGCTTTTTGTGTCTGGTGTCACAAATGTAAACCACTTCCATCAAATATCATTCGAAGCCTGCTTTTTGTGTCTGATGTCACAAATGTAAACCACTTCCATCAAATATCATTCGAAGCCTGCTTTTTGTGTCTGATGTCACAAATGTAAACCACTTCCATCAAATATCATTCGAAGCCTGCTTTTTGTGCCTGATGTCACAAATGTAAACCACTTCCATCAAATATCATTCGAAGCCTGCTTTTTGTGCCTGATGTCACAAATGTAAACCACTTCCATCAAATATCATTCGAAGCCTGCTTTTTGTGTCTGATGTCACAAATGTAAACCACTTCCATCAAATATCATTCGAAGCCTGCTTTTTGTGCCTGGTGTCACAAATGTAAACCACTTCCATCAAATATCATTCGAAGCCTGCTTTTTGTGCCTGGTGTCACAAATGTAAACCACTTCCATCAAATATCATTCGAAGCCTGCTTTTTGTGCCTGGTGTCACAAATGTAAACCACTTCCATCAAATATCATTCGAAGCCTGCTTTTTGTGCCTGGTGTCACAAATGTAAACCACTTCCATCAAATATCATTCGAAGCCTGCTTTTTGTGCCTGGTGTCACAAATGTAAACCACTTCCATCAAATATCATTCGAAGCCTGCTTTTTGTGCCTGGTGTCACAAATGTAAACCACTTCCATCAAATATCATTCGAATCCTGCTTTTTGTGCCTGGTGTCACAAATGTAAACCACTTCCATCAAATATCATTCGAAGCCTGCTTTTTGTGTCTGGTGTCACAAATGTAAACCACTTCCATCAAATATCATTCGAAGCCTGCTTTTTGTGTCTGGTGTCACAAATGTAAACCACTTCCATCAAATATCATTCGAAGCCTGCTTTTTGTGCCTGGTGTCACAAATGTAAACCACTTCCATCAAATATCATTCGAAGCCTGCTTTTTGTGCCTGGTGTCACAAATGTAAACCACTTCCATCAAATATCATTCGAAGCCTGCTTTTTGTGTCTGGTGTCACAAATGTAAACCACTTCCATCAAATATCATTCGAAGCCTGCTTTTTGTGCCTGGTGTCACAAATGTAAACCACTTCCATCAAATATCATTCGAAGCCTGCTTTTTGTGCCTGGTGTCACAAATGTAAACCACTTCCATCAAATATCATTCGAAGCCTGCTTTTTGTGCCTGGTGTCACAAATGTAAACCACTTCCATCAAATATCATTCGAAGCCTGCTTTTTGTGTCTGCTGTCACAAATGTAAACCACTTCCATCAAATATCATTCGAAGCCTGCTTTTTGTGCCTGGTGTCACAAATGTAAACCACTTCCATCAAATATCATTCGAAGCCTGCTTTTTGTGCCTGGTGTCACAAATGTAAACCACTTCCATCAAATATCATTCGAAGCCTGCTTTTTGTGCCTGGTGTCACAAATGTAAACCACTTCCATCAAATATCATTCGAAGCCTGCTTTTTGTGTCTGGTGTCACAAATGTAAACCACTTCCATCAAATATCATTCGAAGCCTGCTTTTTGTGCCTGGTGTCACAAATGTAAACCACTTCCATCAAATATCATTCGAAGCCTGCTTTTTGTGCCTGGTGTCACAAATGTAAACCACTTCCATCAAATATCATTCGAAGCCTGCTTTTTGTGCCTGGTGTCACAAATGTAAACCACTTCCATCAAATATCATTCGAAGCCTGCTTTTTGTGCCTGATGTCACAAATGTAAACCACTTCCATCAAATATCATTCGAAGCCTGCTTTTTGTGCCTGGTGTCACAAATGTAAACCACTTCCATCAAATATCATTCGAAGCCTGCTTTTTGTGCCTGGTGTCACAAATGTAAACCACTTCCATCAAATATCATTCGAAGCCTGCTTTTTGTGCCTGGTGTCACAAATGTAAACCACTTCCATCAAATATCATTCGAATCCTGCTTTTTGTGCCTGGTGTCACAAATGTAAACCACTTCCATCAAATATCATTCGAAGCCTGCTTTTTGTGCCTGGTGTCACAAATGTAAACCACTTCCATCAAATATCATTCGAAGCCTGCTTTTTGTGCCTGGTGTCACAAATGTAAACCACTTCCATCAAATATCATTCGAAGCCTGCTTTTTGTGTCTGCTGTCACAAATGTAAACCACTTCCATCAAATATCATTCGAAGCCTGCTTTTTGTGCCTGGTGTCACAAATGTAAACCACTTCCATCAAATATCATTCGAAGCCTGCTTTTTGTGTCTGGTGTCACAAATGTAAACCACTTCCATCAAATATCATTCGAAGCCTGCTTTTTGTGCCTGGTGTCACAAATGTAAACCACTTCCATCAAATATCATTCGAAGCCTGCTTTTTTTGTCTGATGTCACAAATGTAAACCACTTCCATCAAATATCATTCGAAGCCTGCTTTTTGTGTCTGGTGTCACAAATGTAAACCACTTCCATCAAATATCATTCGAAGCCTGCTTTTTGTGCCTGGTGTCACAAATGTAAACCACTTCCATCAAATATCATTCGAATCCTGCTTTTTGTGCCTGGTGTCACAAATGTAAACCACTTCCATCAAATATCATTCGAAGCCTGCTTTTTGTGCCTGGTGTCACAAATGTAAACCACTTCCATCAAATATCATTCGAAGCCTGCTTTTTGTGCCTGGTGTCACAAATGTAAACCACTTCCATCAAATATCATTCGAAGCCTGCTTTTGTGCCTGGTGTCACAAATGTAAACCACTTCCATCAAATATCATTCGAAGCCTGCTTTTTGTGCCTGGTGTCACAAATGTAAACCACTTCCATCAAATATCATTCGAAGCCTGCTTTTTGTGCCTGGTGTCACAAATGTAAACCACTTCCATCAAATATCATTCGAATCCTGCTTTTTGTGCCTGGTGTCACAAATGTAAACCACTTCCATCAAATATCATTCGAAGCCTGCTTTTTGTGCCTGGTGTCACAAATGTAAACCACTTCCATCAAATATCATTCGAAGCCTGCTTTTTGTGCCTGGTGTCACAAATGTAAACCACTTCCATCAAATATCATTCGAAGCCTGCTTTTTGTGCCTGATGTCACAAATGTAAACCACTTCCATCAAATATCATTCGAAGCCTGCTTTTTGTGCCTGGTGTCACAAATGTAAACCACTTCCATCAAATATCATTCGAAGCCTGCTTTTTGTGCCTGGTGTCACAAATGTAAACCACTTCCATCAAATATCATTCGAAGCCTGCTTTTTGTGTCTGATGTCACAAATGTAAACCACTTCCATCAAATATCATTCGAAGCCTGCTTTTTGTGCCTGATGTCACAAATGTAAACCACTTCCATCAAATATCATTCGAAGCCTGCTTTTTGTGCCTGGTGTCACAAATGTAAACCACTTCCATCAAATATCATTCGAAGCCTGCTTTTTGTGCCTGATGTCACAAATGTAAACCACTTCCATCAAATATCATTCGAAGCCTGCTTTTTGTGCCTGGTGTCACAAATGTAAACCACTTCCATCAAATATCATTCGAAGCCTGCTTTTTGTGCCTGGTGTCACAAATGTAAACCACTTCCATCAAATATCATTCGAAGCCTGCTTTTTGTGCCTGGTGTCACAAATGTAAACCACTTCCATCAAATATCATTCGAAGCCTGCTTTTTGTGCCTGGTGTCACAAATGTAAACCACTTCCATCAAATATCATTCGAAGCCTGCTTTTTGTGCCTGGTGTCACAAATGTAAACCACTTCCATCAAATATCATTCGAAGCCTGCTTTTTGTGCCTGGTGTCACAAATGTAAACCACTTCCATCAAATATCATTCGAAGCCTGCTTTTTGTGTCTGGTGTCACAAATGTAAACCACTTCCATCAAATATCATTCGAAGCCTGCTTTTTGTGCCTGGTGTCACAAATGTAAACCACTTCCATCAAATATCATTCGAAGCCTGCTTTTTGTGTCTGGTGTCACAAATGTAAACCACTTCCATCAAATATCATTCGAAGCCTGCTTTTTGTGCCTGGTGTCACAAATGTAAACCACTTCCATCAAATATCATTCGAAGCCTGCTTTTTGTGCCTGGTGTCACAAATGTAAACCACTTCCATCAAATATCATTCGAAGCCTGCTTTTTGTGCCTGGTGTCACAAATGTAAACCACTTCCATCAAATATCATTCGAAGCCTGCTTTTTGTGCCTGATGTCACAAATGTAAACCACTTCCATCAAATATCATTCGAAGCCTGCTTTTTGTGCCTGGTGTCACAAATGTAAACCACTTCCATCAAATATCATTCGAAGCCTGCTTTTTGTGCCTGGTGTCACAAATGTAAACCACTTCCATCAAATATCATTCGAAGCCTGCTTTTTGTGCCTGGTGTCACAAATGTAAACCACTTCCATCAAATATCATTCGAAGCCTGCTTTTTGTGCCTGGTGTCACAAATGTAAACCACTTCCATCAAATATCATTCGAAGCCTGCTTTTTGTGCCTGGTGTCACAAATGTAAACCACTTCCATCAAATATCATTCGAAGCCTGCTTTTTGTGCCTGGTGTCACAAATGTAAACCACTTCCATCAAATATCATTCGAAGCCTGCTTTTTGTGCCTGATGTCACAAATGTAAACCACTTCCATCAAATATCATTCGAAGCCTGCTTTTTGTGCCTGGTGTCACAAATGTAAACCACTTCCATCAAATATCATTCGAAGCCTGCTTTTTGTGCCTGGTGTCACAAATGTAAACCACTTCCATCAAATATCATTCGAAGCCTGCTTTTTGTGCCTGGTGTCACAAATGTAAACCACTTCCATCAAATATCATTCGAAGCCTGCTTTTTGTGCCTGATGTCACAAATGTAAACCACTTCCATCAAATATCATTCGAAGCCTGCTTTTTGTGCCTGGTGTCACAAATGTAAACCACTTCCATCAAATATCATTCGAAGCCTGCTTTTTGTGCCTGGTGTCACAAATGTAAACCACTTCCATCAAATATCATTCGAATCCTGCTTTTCGTGCCTGGTGTCACAAATGTAAACCACTTCCATCAAATATCATTCGAATCCTGCTTTTTGTGCCTGGTGTCACAAATGTAAACCACTTCCATCAAATATCATTCGAAGCCTGCTTTTTGTGCCTGGTGTCACAAATGTAAACCACTTCCATCAAATATCATTCGAAGCCTGCTTTTTGTACCTGGTGTCACAAATGTAAACGACTTCCATCAAATATCATTCGAAGCCTGCTTTTTGTGTCTGCTGTCACAAATGTAAACCACTTCCATCAAATATCATTCGAAGCCTGCTTTTTGTGCCTGCTGTCACAAATGTAAACCACTTCCATCAAATATCATTCGAAGCCTGCTTTTTGTGTCTGGTGTCGCAAATGTAAACCACTTCCATCAAATATCATTCGAAGCCTGCTTTTTGTGCCTGGTGTCACAAATGTAAACCACTTCCATCAAATATTATTCGAAGCCCGCTTTTTTGTCTGGTGTCACAAATGTAAACCACTTCCATCAAATATTATTCGAAGCCTGCTTTTTGTGTCTGGTGTCACAAATGTAAACCACTTCTATCAAATATCATTCGATGCCTGCTTTTTGTGCCTGGTGTCACAAATGTAAACCACTTCCATCAAATATCATTCGAATCCTGCTTTTTGTGCCTGGTGTCACAAATGTAAACCACTTCCATCAAATATCATTCGAAGCCTGCTTTTTGTGCCTGGTGTCACAAATGTAAACCACTTCCATCAAATATCATTCGAAGCCTGCTTTTTGTGCCTGGTGTCACAAATGTAAACCACTTCCATCAAATATCATTCAAAGCCTGCTTTTAGTGCCTGGTGTCACAAATGTAAACCACTTCCATCAAATATCATTCGAATCCTGCTTTTTGTGCCTGGTGTCACAAATGTAAACCACTTCCATCAAATATCATTCGAATCCTGCTTTTTGTGCCTGGTGTCACAAATGTAAACCACTTCCATCAAATATCATTCGAATCCTGCTTTTTGTGCCTGGTGTCACAAATGTAAACCACTTCCATCAAATATCATTCGAAGCCTGCTTTTTGTGCCTGGTGTCACAAATGTAAACCACTTCCGTCAAATATCATTCGAAGCCTGCTTTTTGTGCCTGGTGTCACAAATGTAAACCACTTCCATCAAATATCATTCGAAGCCTGCATTTTGTGCCTGATGTCGCAAATGTAAACCACTTCCATCAAATATCATTCGAAGCCTGCATTTTGTGCCTGGTGTCACAAATGTAAACCACTTCCATCAAATATCATTGGAAGCCTGCTTTTTGTGCCTGGTGTCACAAATGTAAACCACTTCCATCAAATATCATTCGAAGCCTGCTTTTTGTGTCTGATGTCACAAATGTAAACCACTTCCATCAAATATCATTCGAAGCCTGCTTTTTGTACCTGATGTCACAAATGTAAACCACTTCCATCAAATATCATTCGAAGCCTGCTTTTTGTGCCTGGTGTCACAAATGTAAACCACTTCCATCAAATATCATTCGAAGCCTGCTTTTTGTGCCTGATGTCACAAATGTAAACCACTTCCATCAAATATTATTCGAAGCCTGCTTTTTGTGCCTGGTGTCACAAATGTAAACCACTTCCATCAAATATCATTCGAAGCCTGCTTTTTGTGCCTGGTGTCACAAATGTAAACCACTTCCATCAAATATCATTCGAATCCTGCTTTTTGTGCCTGGTGTCACAAATGTAAACCACTTCCATCAAATATCATTCGAATCCTGCTTTTTGTGCCTGGTGTCACAAATGTAAACCACTTCCATCAAATATCATTCGAAGCCTGCTTTTTGTGCCTGGTGTCACAAATGTAAACCACTTCCATCAAATATCATTCGAAGCCTGCTTTTTGTACATGGTGTCACAAATGTAAACCACTTCCATCAAATATCATTCGAAGCCTGCTTTTTGTGTCTGCTGTCACAAATGTAAACCACTTCCATCAAATATCATTCGAAGCCTGCTTTTTGTGCCTGGTGTCACAAATGTAAACGACTTCCATCAAATATCATTCGAAGCCTGCTTTTTGTGTCTGGTGTCGCAAATGTAAACCACTTCCATCAAATATCATTCGAAGCCTGCTTTTTGTGCCTGGTGTCACAAATGTAAACCACTTCCATCAAATATTATTCGAAGCCCGCTTTTTGTGCCTGGTGTCACAAATGTAAACCACTTCCATCAAATATCATTCGAAGCCCGCTTTTTGTGCCTGGTGTCACAAATGTAAACCACTTCCATCAAATATCATTCGAAGCCTGCTTTTTGTGCCTGATGTCACAAATGTAAACCACTTCCATCAAATATCATTCGAAGCCTGCTTTTTGTGCCTGGTGTCACAAATGTAAACCACTTCCATCAAATATCATTCAAAGCCTGCTTTTTGTGCCTGGTGTCACAAATGTAAACCACTTCCATCAAATATCATTCGAATCCTGCTTTTTGTGCCTGGTGTCACAAATGTAAACCACTTCCATCAAATATCATTCGAATCCTGCTTTTTGTGCCTGGTGTCACAAATGTAAACCACTTCCATCAAATATCATTCGAAGCCTGCTTTTTGTGCCTGGTGTCACAAATGTAAACCACTTCCATCAAATATCATTCGAAGCCTGCTTTTTGTGCCTGGTGTCACAAATGTAAACCACTTCCATCAAATATCATTCGAAGCCTGCATTTTGTGCCTGATGTCACAAATGTAAACCACTTCCATCAAATATTATTCGAAGCCTGCTTTTTGTGCCTGGTGTCACAAATGTAAACCACTTCCATCAAATATCATTCGAAGCCTGCTTTTTGTGCCTGGTGTCACAAATGTAAACCACTTCCATCAAATATCATTCGAAGCCTGCTTTTTGTGCCTGGTGTCACAAATGTAAACCACTTCCATCAAATATCATTCGAAGCCTGCTTTTTGTGCCTGATGTCACAAATGTAAACCACTTCCATCAAATATCATTCGAAGCCTGCTTTTTGTGTCTGATGTCACAAATGTAAACCACTTCCATCAAATATCATTCGAAGCCTGCTTCTTGTGGCTGATGTCACAAATGTAAACCACTTCCATCAAATATTATTCGAAGCCTGCTTTTTGTGCCTGGTGTCACAAATGTAAACCACTTCCATCAAATATCATTCGAAGCCTGCTTTTTGTGTCTGATGTCACAAATGTAAACCACTTCCATCAAATATCATTCGAATCCTGCTTTTTGAGTCTGATGTCACAAATGTAAACCACTTCCATCAAATATCATTCGAATCCTGCTTTTTGTGCCTGGTGTCACAAATGTAAACCACTTCCATCAAATATCATTCGAAGCCTGCTTTTTGTGCCTGGTGTCACAAATGTAAACCACTTCCGTCAAATATCATTCGAAGCCTGCTTTTTGTGCCTGGTGTCACAAATGTAAACCACTTCCATCAAATATCATTTGAAGCCTTCATTTTGTGCCTGATGTCGCAAATGTAAACCACTTCCATCAAATATCATTCGAAGCCTGCATTTTGTGCCTGGTGTCACAAATGTAAACCACTTCCATCAAATATCATTCGAAGCCTGCTTTTTGTGCCTGGTGTCACAAATGTAAACCACTTCCATCAAATATCATTCGAAGCCTGCTTTTTGTGTCTGATGTCACAAATGTAAACCACTTCCATCAAATATCATTCGAAGCCTGCTTTTTGTACCTGATGTCACAAATGTAAACCACTTCCATCAAATATCATTCGAAGCCTGCTTTTTGTGCCTGGTGTCACAAATGTAAACCACTTCCATCAAATATCATTCGAATCCTGCTTTTTGTGCCTGGTGTCACAAATGTAAACCACTTCCATCAAATATCATTCGAATCCTGCTTTTTCTGCCTGGTGTCACAAATGTAAACCACTTCCATCAAATATCATTCGAAGCCTGCTTTTTGTGCCTGGTGTCACAAATGTAAACCACTTCCATCAAATATCATTCGAAGCCTGCTTTTTGTACCTGGTGTCACAAATGTAAACGACTTCCATCAAATATCATTCGAAGCCTGCTTTTTGTGTCTGCTGTCACAAATGTAAACCACTTCCATCAAATATCATTCGAAGCCTGCTTTTTGTGCCTGCTGTCACAAATGTAAACCACTTCCATCAAATATCATTCGAAGCCTGCTTTTTGTGTCTGGTGTCGCAAATGTAAACCACTTCCATCAAATATCATTCGAAGCCTGCTTTTTGTGCCTGGTGTCACAAATGTAAACCACTTCCATCAAATATTATTCGAAGCCCGCTTTTTGTGCCTGGTGTCACAAATGTAAACCACTTCCATCAAATATTATTCGAAGCCTGCTTTTTGTGTCTGGTGTCACAAATGTAAACCACTTCTATCAAATATCATTCGATGCCTGCTTTTTGTGCCTGGTGTCACAAATGTAAACCACTTCCATCAAATATCATTCGATGCCTGCTTTTTGTGCCTGGTGTCACAAATGTAAACCACTTCCATCAAATATCATTCGAAGCCTGCTTTTTGTGCCTGGTGTCACAAATGTAAACCACTTCCATCAAATATCATTCGAAGCCTGCTTTTTGTGCCTGATGTCACAAATGTAAACCACTTCCATCAAATATCATTCGAAGCCTGCTTTTTGTGCCTGGTGTCACAAATGTAAACCACTTCCATCAAATATCATTCAAAGCCTGCTTTTTGTGCCTGGTGTCACAAATGTAAACCACTTCCATCAAATATCATTCGAATCCTGCTTTTTGTGCCTGGTGTCACAAATGTAAACCACTTCCATCAAATATCATTAGAATCCTGCTTTTTGTGCCTGGTGTCACAAATGTAAACCACTTCTATCAAATATCATTCGAAGCCTGCTTTTTGTGCCTGGTGTCACAAATGTAAACCACTTCCATCAAATATCATTCGAAGCCTGCTTTTTGTGCCTGGTGTCACAAATGTAAACCACTTCCATCAAATATCATTCGAAGCCTGCATTTTGTGCCTGATGTCGCAAATGTAAACCACTTCCATCAAATATCATTCGAAGCCTGCATTTTGTGCCTGGTGTCACAAATGTAAACCACTTCCATCAAATATCATTCGAAGCCTGCTTTTTGTGCCTGGTGTCACAAATGTAAACCACTTCCATCAAATATCATTCGAAGCCTTCTTTTTGTGTCTGATGTCACAAATGTAAACCACTTCCATCAAATATCATTCGAAGCCTGCTTTTTGTGTCTGATGTCACAAATGTAAACCACTTCCATCAAATATCATTCGAAGCCTGCTTCTTGTGCCTGATGTCACAAATGTAAACCACTTCCATCAAATATTATTCGAAGCCTGCTTTTTGTGCCTGGTGTCACAAATGTAAACCACTTCCATCAAATATCATTCGAAGCCTGCTTTTTGTGTCTGATGTCACAAATGTAAACCACTTCCATCAAATATCATTCGAAGCCTGCTTTTTGAGTCTGATGTCACAAATGTAAACCACTTCCATCAAATATCATTCGAAGCCTGCTTTTTGTGTCTGGTGTCACAAATGTAAACCACTTCCATCAAATATCATTCGAAGCCTGCTTTTTGTGCCTGGTGTCACAAATGTAAACCACTTCCATCAAATATCATTCGAAGCCTGCTTTTTGTGTCTGGTGTCACAAATGTAAACCACTTCCATCAAATATCATTCGAAGCCTGCTTTTTGTGCCTAGTGTCACAAATGTAAACCACTTCCATCAAGTATCATTCGAAGCCTGCTTTTTGTGCCTGATGTCACAAATGTAAACCACTTCCATCAAATATCATTCGAAGCCTGCTTTTTGTGCCTAGTGTCACAAATGTAAACCACTTCCATCAAGTATCATTCGAAGCCTGCTTTTTGTGTCTGATGTCACAAATGTAAACCACTTCCATCAAATATCATTCGAAGCCTGCTTTTTGTGCCTGGTGTCACAAATGTAAACCACTTCCATAAAATAGCATTCGAAGCCTGCTTTTTGTGCCTGCTGTCACAAATGTAAACCACTTCCATCAAATATCATTCGAAGCCTGCTTTTTGTGCCTGGTGTCACAAATGTAAACCACTTCCATCAAATATCATTCGAAGCCTGCTTTTTGTCCCTGGTGTCACAAATGTAAACCACTTCCATCAAATATCATTCGAAGCCTGCATTTTGTGCCTGGTGTCGCAAATGTAAATCACTTCCATCAAATATCATTCGAAGCCTGCAATTTGTGCCTGGTGTCGCAAATGTAAACCACTTCCATCAAATATCATTCGAAGCCTGCATTTTGTGCCTGGTGTCACAAATGTAAACCACTTCCATCAAGTATCATTCGAAGCCTACTTTTTGTGCCTGGTGTCACAAATGTAAACCACTTCCATCAAATATCATTCGAATCCTGCTTTTTGTGCCTGGTGTCACAAATGTAAACCACTTCCATCAAATATCATTCGAAGCCTGCTTTTTTGTGTCTGGTGTCACAAATGTAAACCACTTCCATCAAATATCATTCGAAGCCTGCTTTTTGTGCCTGGTGTCACAAATGTAAACCACTTCCATCAAATATCATTCGAAGCCTGCTTTTTGTGCCTGGTGTCACAAGTGTAAACCACTTCCATCAAATATCATTCGAAGCCTGCTTTTTGTGTCTGGTGTCACAAATGTAAACCACTTCCATCAAATATCATTCGAAGCCTGCTTTTTGTGTCTGATGTCACAAATGTAAACCACTTCCATCAAATATTATTCGAAGCCTGCTTTTTGTGCCTGGTGTCACAAATGTAAACCACTTCCATCAAATATCATTCGAAGCCTGCTTTTTGTGTCTGATGTCACAAATGTAAACCACTTCCATCAAATATCATTCGAAGCCTGCTTTTTGAGTCTGATGTCACAAATGTAAACCACTTCCATCAAATATCATTCGAAGCCTGCTTTTTGTGTCTGGTGTCACAAATGTAAACCACTTCCATCAAATATCATTCGAAGCCTGCTTTTTGTGCCTGGTGTCACAAATGTAAACCACTTCCATCAAATATCATTCGAAGCCTGCTTTTTGTGCCTGGTGTCACAAATGTAAACCACTTCCATCAAATATCATTCGAAGCCTGCTTTTTGTGCCTAGTGTCACAAATGTAAACCACTTCCATCAAGTATCATTCGAAGCCTGCTTTTTGTGCCTGATGTCACAAATGTAAACCACTTCCATCAAATATCATTCGAAGCCTGCTTTTTGTGCCTAGTGTCACAAATGTAAACCACTTCCATCAAGTATCATTCGAAGCCTGCTTTTTGTGTCTGATGTCACAAATGTAAACCACTTCCATCAAATATCATTCGAAGCCTGCTTTTTGTGCCTGGTGTCACAAATGTAAACCACTTCCATAAAATAGCATTCGAAGCCTGCTTTTTGTGCCTGCTGTCACAAATGTAAACCACTTCCATCAAATATCATTCGAAGCCTGCTTTTTGTGCCTGGTGTCACAAATGTAAACCACTTCCATCAAATATCATTCGAAGCCTGCTTTTTGTCCCTGGTGTCACAAATGTAAACCACTTCCATCAAATATCATTCGAAGCCTGCATTTTGTGCCTGGTGTCGCAAATGTAAATCACTTCCATCAAATATCATTCGAAGCCTGCAATTTGTGCCTGGTGTCGCAAATGTAAACCACTTCCATCAAATATCATTCGAAGCCTGCATTTTGTGCCTGGTGTCACAAATGTAAACCACTTCCATCAAGTATCATTCGAAGCCTACTTTTTGTGCCTGGTGTCACAAATGTAAACCACTTCCATCAAATATCATTCGAATCCTGCTTTTTGTGCCTGGTGTCACAAATGTAAACCACTTCCATCAAATATCATTCGAAGCCTGCTTTTTTGTGTCTGGTGTCACAAATGTAAACCACTTCCATCAAATATCATTCGAAGCCTGCTTTTTGTGCCTGGTGTCACAAATGTAAACCACTTCCATCAAATATCATTCGAAGCCTGCTTTTTGTGCCTGGTGTCACAAGTGTAAACCACTTCCATCAAATATCATTCGAAGCCTGCTTTTTGTGTCTGGTGTCACAAATGTAAACCACTTCCATCAAATATCATTCGAAGCCTGCTTTTTGTGTCTGATGTCACAAATGTAAACCACTTCCATCAAATATCATTCGAAGCCTGCTTTTTGTGTCTGATGTCACAAATGTAAACCACTTCCATCAAATATCATTCGAAGCCTGCTTTTTGTGCCTGATGTCACAAATGTAAACCACTTCCATCAAATATCATTCAAAGCCTGCTTTTTGTGCCTGATGTCACAAATGTAAACCACTTCCATCAAATATCATTCGAAGCCTGCTTTTTGTGTCTGATGTCACAAATGTAAACCACTTCCATCAAATATCATTCGAAGCCTGCTTTTTGTGCCTGGTGTCACAAATGTAAACCACTTCCATCAAATATCATTCGAAGCCTGCTTTTTGTGCCTGGTGTCACAAATGTAAACCACTTCCATCAAATATCATTCGAAGCCTGCATTTTGTGCCTGGTGTCGCAAATGTAAATCACTTCCATCAAATATCATTCGAAGCCTGCATTTTGTGCCTGGTGTCGCAAATGTAAACCACTTCCATCAAATATCATTCGAAGCCTGCATTTTGTGCCTGGTGTCACAAATGTAAACCACTTCCATCAAATATCATTCGAAGCCTACTTTTTGTTCCTGGTGTCACAAATGTAAACCACTTCCATCAAATATCATTCGAATCCTGCTTTTTGTGCCTGGTGTCTCAAATGTAAACCACTTCCATCAAATATCATTCGAAGCCTGCTTTTTTGTGTCTGGTGTCACAAATGTAAACCACTTCCATCAAATATCATTCGAAGCCTGCTTTTTGTGCCTGGTGTCACAAATGTAAACCACTTCCATCAAATATCATTCGAAGCCTGCTTTTTGTGCCTGGTGTCACAAGTGTAAACCACTTCCATCAAATATCATTCGAAGCCTGCTTTTTGTGTCTGGTGTCACAAATGTAAACCACTTCCATCAAATATCATTCGAAGCCTACTTTTTGTGCCTGGTGTCACAAATGTAAACCACTTCCATCAAATATCATTCGAATCCTGCTTTTTGTGCCTGGTGTCACAAATGTAAACCACTTCCATCAAATATCATTCGAAGCCTGTTTTTTTGTGTCTGTTGTCACAAATGTAAACCACTTCCATCAAATATCATTCGAAGCCTGCTTTTTGTGCCTGGTGTCACAAATGTAAACCACTTCCATCAAATATCATTCGAAGCCTGCTTTTTGTGCCTGGTGTCACAAATGTAAACCACTTCCATCAAATATCATTCGAAGCCTGCTTTTTGTGTCTGGTGTCACAAATGTAAACCACTTCCATCAAATATCATTCGAAGCCTGCTTTTTGTGCCTGATGTCTCAAATGTAAACCACTTCCATCAAATATCATTCGAAGCCTGCTTTTTGTGCCTGGTGTCACAAATGTAAACCACTTCCATAAAATAGCATTCGAAGCCTGCTTTTTGTGCCTGCTGTCACAAATGTAAACCACTTCCATCAAAAATCAGTTTAGCGAATAAGTGGAATGTACTAGGCTCTGGATTATACATAAAAACTCCAAATTTTCCAAGATTGGAACTAAAAATGCCACTTTGAGTTGAAAACAAACAACTGTGAAGACAACAACAGTTTCAATGTGATGGCTCAATATGTAATTCAAAGTTGCGTATAAATCGATGTCTCCTTTTAAGTCAGTATTTCTAATTCTACACTTCCTTGCTCTTTCACTGATATTCTCAAACATTTCGTATTTTGATGACTAACTTTCTCGTCTCCCTTGTAATGAGTTACCACGCCTACCATCGGTAGCATAAGACGGGATTGACCAACTCTAATTACATCTCAACCCCTCGGGCTGAGAGTGTTTTCCGCGAAAACACTCAACACTTGTGACTTCTTCAACTACATGCGCTTTAGAATAATGACATCATTTTAAAGTCAGCCGTCTCTGATCGTAGTGCTAAAAACATCACAAACTTTGAGTGATCCCTCTCAGGCCGCGGGCTTAAAATTTAGTTGGCGTTAGATTGGCTATGCTTTATTCGTTAATTGTTTCCTGCTCTCCCCGGTCTTCTATTGTAGTAGAGTGGTCAGCTGTTCTAATATTTGGTTAGCCTCCCTATAAAGCTTTGTTGCTCGATTTTTTTAGTCTTCCTAGATATTCCAAATCTCCACCATTGTGCTCGTATATCTTAGCAAACTAAGACAATAGTTGTGTCTTCCTGATTTCAACCTTATGCTATGACTTCTATTATTTATTTAGTTCTGTATTTTATTTTCTTATACAACACTCTTAAATCATATATATGGAATGCTGTTGAGATCTCTTATCTGTATTTGCCGTTAAGGCCTTACAATCTGCCAAGAGTGCAAATAATATATTTTAATACTATCAAGTTAAAAGGGACGAAACTTTAGATCTGATGTCGTTGTAACCTGCAGTTATGTATAAGTGAAGTTATGGGTAACTGAAAAAAAAAACAATTTTTACGACACATAGTACCATTGCTGGTGTATGTCGGAGGGCAACGATTGAACACTAGGGATAAAGGCCGCTTGGTCAAGCAGTCGCCACGACGTGCGAGACTCAGGATTGTTATTTCACCCCCGATAGAAAAAATCCTTTTATGGGTAACTGAAGTTATTGGTAACTGAAGTTATGGGTAACTTAAGTAGCGAGAAACGGAAGTTATAAGTAATATAAGTTAATAGTAGCTGAAATTATGAGTAATAGAAGTTATTAGTTACTGAAGTTATGAGTAGTCAAGTTATGTGTATCTGTAGCTATGAGTAATAGAAGTTGTGAGTAACTGAAGCTATAAGTTGTAGAAGCTATGAGTGAATGAAACTATGAGTAATACAAGTTGCGAGTAAGTGTAGTTATGAGTAATACAAGTTTTAAGTAAGTGTAGTTATGAGTAATACAAGTTTCGAGTAAGTGTAGTTATGAGTAATACAAGTTGTGAGTAACTGTAGTTATGAGTAATACAAGTCGTGAGTAAGTGTAGTTATGAGTAATACAAGTTGTGAGTAAGTGTAGTTATGAGTAATACACGTTGTGAGTAACTGTAGCTGTGAGTAATACAAGTTGTGAGTAAGTGTAGTTATGAGTAATACAAGTCGTGAGTAAGTGTAGTTATGAGTAATACAAGTTGTGAGTAAGTGTAGTTATGAGTAATACACGTTGTGAGTAACTGTAGCTGTGAATAATAAAAGTTGTGAGTAAGTGTAGTTATGAGTAATACAAGTTGTAGGTAACTGTAACTATGAGTAATACAAGTTGTGAGTAAGTGTAGTTATGAGTAATACAAGTTGTAAGTAAGTGTAGTTATGAGTAATACAAGTTGTAAGTAAGTGTAGTTATGAGTAATACAAGTTGTAAGTAAGTGAAGTTATGAGTAATACACGTTGTAAGTAAGTGTAGTTATGAGTAATACAAGTTGTAAGTAAGTGAAGTTATGAGTAATACAAGTTGTAAGTAAGTGAAGTTATGAGTAATACAAGTTGTAAGTAAGTGTAGTTATGAGTAATACAAGTTGTGAGTAAGTGAAGTTATGAGTAATACAAGTTGAAAGTAAGTGAAGTTATGAGTAATACAAGTTGTAAGTAAGTGAAGTTATGAGTAATACAAGTTGTAAGTAAGTGAAGTTATGAGTAATACAAGTTGTGAGTAACAGTAGTTATAAGTAATACAAGTTGTGAGTAAGTGAAGTTATGAGTAATACAAGTTGTAAGTAACTGTAACTATGAGTAATACAAGTTGTAAGTAAGTGAAGTTATAAGTAATACAAGTTGTGAGTAAGTGAGTTATGAGTAATACAAGTTGTAAGTAACTGTAACTATAAGTAATACAAATTGTAAGTAAGTGAAGTTATAAGTAATACAAGTTGTGAGTAAGTGAGTTATAAGTAATACAAGTTGTAAGTAAGTGAGTTATGAGTAATACCAGTTGTAAGTAACTGTAACTATGAGTAATACACGTTGTGAGTAAGTGTAGTTATGAGTAATACAAGCTGTGAGTAAGTGAAGTTATGAGTAATACAAGTTGTGAGTAAGTGAAGTTATGAGTAATACAAGCTGTGAGTAAGTGAGTTATGAGTAATACAAGTTGTGAGTAAGTGAGTTATGAGTAATACAAGTTATAAGTAAGTGTAGTTATAAGTAATACAAGTTGTGAGTAAGTGAGTTATGAGTAATACAAGTTGTGAGTAAGTGAGTTATGAGTAATACAAGTTGTGAGTAAGTGAGTTATGAGTAATACAAGTTGTAAGTAAGTGAAGTTATAAGTAATACAAGCTGTGAGTAAGTGAAGTTATGAGTAATACAAGTTGCAAGTAAGTGAAGTTATAAGTAATGTTAGAAAACAACTCACGGTATTTTCTCCAAATGTTGCACAACCAAGACAAATATTGGACACTTTCAACCCTGACGCGCCGAGAAAGTTGTAGGCCACTTTTATCTCGTCTGGTATTCTTGATGACGTCATGGCTGTTGTAGATAAAGCAAAACCTATAACATTTATGAGTTAAGTAAATTGGGATATTAAATTAATGTGAATTTTCTGACATTTTGAATATGAAAAGTTTATTAATTTCATACATTAATATTGTTCACACCAGTTTTAAGAAATATTGTTTGAATCAATGTAAGTTATTTTGACATAGGTCTATTTACTGGACAAGCAATTTGTTATCTTAATAAACAGCTATATGTGCTCATCTCAAAATGATGATCTTGGAGATTGTGTGTCACTTTTGGATAGCCATTAGTATATTTCGCTCACTCTTAAATTTGATGATTTGTGTAAGTGATTTCAGTTTGTGACGCCACAAACAAAATATCAAATTTTATTTAAAGTGAATATTTATGTTTTAATAGTTTTGATTAATTGAGTTATTTATTTGTTATTATCATTATAAATCATCATTTTGTGGCCATGTAATTTGAAGAGAACAACTGGAATATATTGTAACAATTGGGAAAATTGAGGGACGAAGAGATAGAGGGAAGCAAAGAGAGAAAATACCAGACAGCTTAAGAGAATAACTTGGCAGAAAGTGAACAACAGAAATGATAAAGAACTATCGAGATCGAAAGTTGTGGAGAGACATGATCACATACGCCAGTAGGCCCGGCACTTGATGATGATGATTATCATTGCATTCGGAACATGTCCATCGAAACTCAGATCCCGTACTCAGGATGTCCCACAGCGTCCAGCGACAGACGACTCCAGTTCTGTGTTGGTTTCTGACTGTGTCCATCTTATTTTCCCATCTCTTTCATTCAAATGATTGACATAGAATTAAGGTTGTCGAAGTCCTGTGCCCTTCACGTATTATGAAAGAGCGCTAACGAGGTCCACCCGCTCCATTGATTAACCATCTTCGGCGATAGCACAGCTAGCTAGCCTTTCCGCTGTTTCAATTCCCGGCACTCCCGCATATCCAGGGACATATACACAGATGACTCTGCGCATCGTTGACTTCTGGATTGACTCAACAAACTGCCTGCGTACAGAGCCCGCCTCCATTTTTCTTATCAGGCCTGTGGAATGACTTAGCATACCGGCGTTATGGCGACTGCAGTATTCACAATTTAAAATAGGATTTCCTAGTTTAAATGCAGCTTTTGCTAATCACTTTGAATATATAATAAAAGGAGAACGTGTGTTTTATTTTCATGGAAAAACACACATGAGTGAATCAACTAAAGTAGCATTTACAAAAAACTGTGAAGAGAAAAAAAATCTGGCCACAGAGATTAGCACATGCAAGAATGGAAGAACAAAACCTACATCAATGGCGCTATCCGTGGCAACACAACAAGTTACTGGATTCCTATACAGGACTCGAATGATGGCTAACAGCCATACTTGCTAATCAACACAAATGGATCGGCTCAACAATCCTTGGACAAAAATATCGGCTGGGATATGATAGTCGACCACCCAGGATTAGGTACGTACCTGGAGTACATCACACGATTTAAGATGCGCCCACATATTTTATAATACACAACACTATGTTTCACTTCGTCCAAATAGAACTTATTGTTCCATCAGTTCAAGATAGATGAGTAGTGCACTATTCATTCAAGCAAGTACAGAAATCTAGCCATTTAGATTCGATGCGCCAGTAACTATCCAGGGACAAGATAATAGCAACAGAGATCGGTGAGAAATCTAGCAGACACATACGTTTAGTCTGAACATTTCGGGAGCTTCCAGCGGCAGAAGGCCAATGCCTGTAATTTAGGACCCAGGTGGACCCACCCCTTTCCTCAGAACGCCAAGAAACGAATGGGTTGAAACATTTGCTCTACGGGTTGTCTCTTATTGCAAAGATTGCTATAAAGAGTTTATATCAATCAATGAGAATAAGTAAATAGATACAGAGAATGAGTAAATAGTAGATGCCCACAAGATCCCAGTCTACACCCGAAGATAAAGAAAAAAACAAATTCCATTCTTCAAGGCTCTGAACAGTACATTGTAGTTTGATTGCTCACCTCCAGCTACCAAGGTCCAGGGTACACCGTTTCTGGCCGGTCTTTAGATTCCAGAACACTTCCTACAAACATGTGAATTTATATAGAACGATGTAGTTTAAATAATTAGGAAATACCAACGGGAAAATCTAAAGATTGACAACAGATGTTGTAAGGCAAACCAAGTCATTGAATCAAAAGTTCCTAAATTACAGAAGACGCATGTAGCATTTCATAGAAGATAGCTCTATATAACAAACTAGTGTCAAGTTTTACAAATGTGGAAGAATAGTCCTTGTTAGCTGTAAAGCTCGGGGTGTTCTCGATGAGTTAAATGTTGTGATAAGAAGATTGAAGCTGAAATTGTAATGTTTTCATTCATTGATTGCCGTCTCCACATAGAAGGTTGCTACAATGGAGCGCTATTGTACTCTGTCTCTTATCTTGATGGTGCACGTTATCATAGGTTCATCTGTCCATCTCTTCATGTTATCAGTCCACTTTAGCCTTGGTCTGCCTCTGCCTTGTCTACCTTGTACCTTCCTCTCCAATATAATTTTTATTATGGTATTGTCCCTTCACAATGTCCCAACAATTTTAGCTTGTTTTCGAATAGTGTAAACTGTTTTTTTCTTTTCTCATTTTCAGCTAATTCAAAACGTCTGTGTTTTCTTTTCCTTCCATCCAATTCTCTCCATTCTTCAATATATCGACATTTCAAAGGCTTCAATTTTGGAAATTATAATAATGGGACAAAATCAGAGCAAAACTACTGACAGGCTTTTGGCTGTTGAATAATGTAATCCATCAAGATATTTAGAATAAAATAATCAAAGCTAGAAATTATTTAGGTAGGAACTCCCACGGGTGCTACAAAATGCGACCATCGTTCCCAGTTACATGTAATTGAATTTCGTCGTCTATGAAGAAATGAGAGAAACAATATGTGTATGTAGATAGTGAACGTTCAATGGGAACAGTACAAATGTTACATTAACTTGTACATATATGAGAGAAACAATATGTGTATGTAAATGAGAGAAACAATATGTGTATGTAGATAGTGAAAGTTCAATGGGAACAGTACAAATGTTACATTAACCTGTACATATATGAGAGAAACAATATGTGTATGTAAATGAGAGAAACAATATGTGTATGTAGATAGTGAAAGTTCAATGGGAACAATACAAATGTTACATTAACCTGTACATATATGAGAGAAACAATATGTGTATGTAAATGAGAGAAACAATATGTGTATGTAAATGAGAGAAACAATATGTTTATGTAAAGAGTGAAAGTTCAAAGAGGACAGTACAAACATTACATTAACCTGTACATAAAAGAGAAAAACAATATGTTTACGTAGATGAGAGAAACAATATGTGTATGAATATGAGAGAAACAATATGTGTATGTAAATAGTGAAAATTCTGAAGTAATATGGCTTACCATCAAAAATTATAAATATTATCAAAGACATGTATGATGGATACACATGTGCAGTTCGTACAGAGGAGGAACTGAGCGAATGCTTTCCAATAGAAACAAGGATAACAGTTTGCAAAAGTCAGAAATTTTTTTAAGGTGAAAGTTTGCCACGTCTGCATTTTTTTTAAGGTGACAGTTTGCCACGTCTGAATTTGTTTTCGGTGACACTGCCAGGTCCAAATGTTTTTTTATGTGACAGTTTCACTAGTCGGAATATTTTTTTTAGTAAACAATTTGCCACATCTGATTCTTTTTAGGAAACGGCTTGCCAAGTTTGAATTCTTTTTTTATATAAGAGTTTGCTAGCTCTGAATTCATTTTTTATATAAGAGTTTGCTAGCTCTGAATTCATTTTTTATATAAGAGTTTTCCAGCTCTGAATTCATTTTTTTATATAAGAGTTTTCCAGCTCTGAATTCATTTTTTTATATAAGAGTTTTCCAGCTCTGAATTCATTTTTTTATATAAGAGTTTTCCAGCTCTGAATTCATTTTTTATATAAGAGTTTTCCAGCTCTGAATTCATTTTTTATATAAGAGTTTTCCAGCTCTGAATTCATTTTTATATAAGAGTTTGCTAGCTCTGAATTCATTTTTTATATAAGAGTTTTCCAGCTCTGAATTCATTTTTTATATGAGTTTTCCAGCTCTGAATTTATTTTTTATATAAGAGTTTTCCAGCTCTGAATTCATTTTTTTATATAAGAGTTTGCTAGCTCTGAATTCATTTTTTATATAAGAGTTTTCCAGCTCTGAATTCATTTTTTATATAAGAGTTTGCTAGCTCTGAATTAATTTTTTATATAAGAGTTTGCTAGCTCTGAATTCATTTTTTATATAAGAGTTTGCTAGCTCTGAATTCATTTTTTATATAAGAGTTTGCTAGCTCTGAATTCATTTTTTATATAAGAGTTTGCTAGCTCTGAATTCATTTTTTATATAAGAGTTTGCTAGCTCTGAATTCATTTTTTATATACGAGTTTGCTAGCTCTGAATTCTTTTTTTATATACGAGTTTGCTAGCTCTGAATTCATTTTTTATGTGACAGTTTGAGAAGTCTGAATATTTTTAGGTGACAGTTTGCCAGATCAAAATGTTTCCTAGGTGACAGTGTGAACGATTTTTAGATGATAGTTTGCCAGGTCTGAATTATTTTAGGTGATAGTTTTCTAGGTCAGAGTTTTTCTTAGGTGGCAGTTTTCCAAGCCTGAATTTATATAAGTAATGATGGCAGAAAGACGATTAGAAGCCACAGAGATGGGATTTCTCAGACGAATGTTGGACGTTTCTTCGACAGCTACAAAAGAGCAATGAGAAAATTCTCAAAGAGGTCAACTCAAAAAGGGAGGTGCTAAAAACTTCAAAAAGAAAGAATCAACATTTTTCGGGCATGTAATGAGAAGAGGAAAGTTGGAATACTTGGTTACAACTGGAAAAGTACCGTAAAAAGAGATCACTGACGACAAAGATAGAAAATACTACGTAGCTTCGTGTCATGACATGGAAAACAGTCAAAAGCAGAAAACATACGATGCACCGTGAGTAGCTTTTGGAAGCACACGATCACCTGCGCCAACTGGTGTGGCATATGATGATGATGAACATTGTCAGGTCCAAATGTTTTCTAGGTGACAGTTTGCAAGGTCGGAATGTTTTTGTTGGTGACAGATTGTCATCTCTAAATTTTTTGTAGGTTACAGTTTGCAAGTGCTGCCGGGTTCACCCAGCCTTGAACGGATACCGCCGTTTTTCCTGGAAAAGTAAAGCGGCACGGGCGTAATACCGACCACATTACTCCAAAAATCATGTGCTGAAGGTATATACAAATTATGATCATAAGTTCCCTTATTTACTGTTTTTGTTATTATGTTACTCTAGGCGATAATGTGTTTATTCTTATGCTAGATGTCTATTACAATAAATAAAACATGACAAATAAAAAGAGAAAACTGAAAGAACAATTTGGTTACTCACACATTTGGTAGTGTGAACAACGGTAAAGCAAACATAATTTGTCAACGCAACTACGTCTCAATTTGCTGGTGATATCATTTCATTAATAAATAGCACTTCCGTTCTAGGAGTAACTTTGGAATTATGACGTTAGTACAGATGTGCCAGTGCTCAGCGGTGTAAAACTGTGCACCAGAATTAACTCTGTTTTATCTCTTTTCATTTTCCTCTCCCCAACTCTCTAATATTGTCAGAGTCGAAACAGAATCCACACTAACTTCATTCACAATATTGTCTTTAGTTCAGATGCCGTCAGAGTCGAAACAGAATCCACACTAACTTCATTCACAATATTGTCTTTAGTTCAGATGCCGTCAGAGTCGAAACAGAAACCACACTAACTTCATTCACACTATTGTCTTAAGTTCAGATGCCGTCAGAGTCGAAACAGAATCCACACTAACTTCATTCACAATATTGTCTTTAGTTCAGATGCCGTCAGAGTCGAAACAGAATCCACACTAACTTCATTCACACTATTGTCTTTAGTTCAGATGCCGTCAGAGTCGAAACAGAATCCACACTAACTTCATTCACACTATTGTCTTTAGTTCAGATGCCGCCAGAGTCGAAACAGAATCCACACTAACTTCGTTCACACTATTGTCTTTAGTTCAGACTGCCGTCACAGCAGACAGGGCATTCCCATATCCGTTCTGCTGACGCCAGTTCCAACAACATCGAAGTATTCGTACACTCTTTGTTTCTGTCCTACATTGAGCGCGTTGCGTTCATTTCGTTTGAGAATACTTTTCCTGCTTGGTGAAAAAAGAACATATGTTTTTTCTCTCGGGGTTGAAATAAAAACTTTGATCGGAAATCTCGCAGCGATTATGGGGACATGCAACCGTTATTCTCCAATCCCACAGACATCCTCTGGACCAGCTCAGCAATGAGAAGAATCCGAAACAATTTTTGTAAGACCATAAGCTGCAGCGACGTTGAGCAAGCGTTTCGGTTCTTTAATTTGAGAACACAATTCATAGAACGCAGCCCAGCTTTTGAGCCGCGATAGCTCAGTGGTTAGTGAACTGGACTACAAAGGACAAGAGGTCGGGTTTGATCTTGATCGACGGCTTTCGGCTTCAACCAGCCTTAAATGGTTACCAGATTTTTGCTGGGAAAGTGAAGTGACACGGGTGTAATACCGACCAGATTGCCCCAAAAATCATGTGCCGAAGGTCTGTAAAAATTATTGTCACTAACACCATATTCCCTATACGCCACTTGGCGGGAAGGGCTCTTTACTATTTTTTACTATCCACTACAAGTAGCAATGTTCTAACATGTATATCGTCTTTTCGTTCACCCGTTCGTATTTGTGCCTGTCAGAATATTTGTTTCTGTGTGGCTTATATATATATGCCTATGTATATGTGTATGAAAATATTCATGTATGTATAAAATATGTGTATCTGTCTCTCTTTATAAATATATGCTCGTGTGTGTATATGTATAGTATAATCTTTATCAATTTTTACTTTCATCTTCACTTGAACCATTTCTCTCTCGTTAGTTCTTTCTTTCATTCTTTCGCTTCTTCTTTATCTCGCTTTATCTCCCTCTCTTTCTCTTTCTATTTCTCTCTGTCTCTATCTTTCTTTCTTTCTCTCCTTCGTTCTGTCTCTTTTCCTCACCCTTTCTGTCTCTCTTTTACTCTCTCCCTTTTCTTTTTCTTCTCTTTCTTTCTTTTTCTCTCATTGTTTCCTACGTTTCCCTCCTACTCTTTACATACTCACTATATGACCGAAGACGTGCACATATCACATAACATATGGAGTGCGCAGGTTCCCTTCGTTTCATATGCAAGCTCTCAATGAGCCACTCGCGACTCATATATCGTAGCTGGAAATTGTGACTGTTTCGTTAATGAGAAACTTGGCATGTCTATCCAAAATTCTAATTGTTATGTGTGCCAGATGTATGTGAAATTGTGAATATTCTGTATTATCTTTAACTCTCATATAGCTGAATACGGCAAGAGACATGCGCTGTTATATAGTTAGGATTATTGCAAAGAGTTAGTCATTGACTGTTAAAATGGCATGATGTATCAGTTAATTATGAACTGTTATCTAGTCACCGACTGTTAAAATGGCATGATGTATCAGTTAATTATGAACTGTTATCTAGTCACTGACTGTTAAAATGGCATGTTGTTTCAGTTAATAATGAACTACTATCTAGTCACTGACTGTTAAAATGGCATGTTGTTTCAGTTAATAATGAACTACTATCTAGTCACTGACTGTTAAAATGGCATGTTGTTTCAGTTAATAATGAACTACTATCTAGTCACTGACTGTTAAAATGGCATGATGTAGCAGTTAATTATTAACTGTTATCTAATCACTGACTGTTAAAATGGCATGATGTATCAGTTAATTATGAACTGTTATGTAGTCACTGACTGTGAAAATGGCATGTTGTTTCAGTTAATAATGAACTACTATCTAGTCACTGACTGTTAAAATGGCATGTTGTTTCAGTTAATAATGAACTACTATCTAGTCACTGACTGTTAAAATGGCATGTTGTTTCAGTTAATAATGAACTACTATCTAGTCACTGACTGTTAAAATGGCATGATGTAGCAGTTAATTATTAACTGTTATCTAGTCACTGACTGTTAAAATGGCATGATGTATCAGTTAATTATGAACTGTTATGTAGTCACTGACTGTGAAAATGCATGTTGTTTCAGTTAATCATGAACTACTATCTAATCATGGACAGTCAGATCGTTCTAGCTTGTCATTAGAATATGCTAACTTTAGTATGTTTTCGTGTCACGGCGATCTGAGTCAATTTATTATGAAGCAAACACCACATGATGGAAGCCTAGCTTGCGACATTGAGTGAATTATTGTTATTGAATCAAGTGGTTATCTGATCCATATATGTTGCAGGTTCCTACTTATTCCTGCATGTATGACACCAGTGAACATATAGCACAATGTATTCTACAATGTAGACAAACGTTCGACCTGACCCCCACATTAATCAATTGCGCTACCCCGGCATTTTCTGATACGCAAAAATTAAATGACAAATGAAACTCTTCCCTTCCCCCCTCCCCTTCCAAATCTTCCCCCCCCCCTTGATCCTCGGAGAGAAATAGCACAGAGAGATGCCCAGGCACCGAAACATAACATCGCTCTATTTGCATCAGCACCGATGCTACCCAGCGCCACAAGTCTCAAGTCAAAGTATGTCTCAAAGAGTAGAGATACGGTCGTTCTATAGTTCACCAGGATGAATACACTCTTGAGATCGAGGGATAGACTTTTAATTTAAAAAAAAACAGTTCTATATTTTATTATGCAAATGTTGAGATATTAATCGTAGGGTCTGTGCTGGGTCAATAACCGTCAAATGTGTTTGAAAACTGTCCAATGACCTCAATTTGCGTCGCTTACTTTTAGAGATTACCTTTTCCTGAAGCTTGCCATTTACAAAAGTAAGAAAGCCACGCCCACTAATTGTGGATATATCTTTACCAGTCGTACGGATATGGAAGCCGACTAGAGCCACGCCCACTAATTGTGGACATATCTTTACCAGTCGTGCGGATATGGAAGCCGACTAGAGCCACGCCCACTAATTGTGGACATATCTTTACCAGTCGTGCGGATATGGAAGCCGTCTAGAGCCACGCCCACTAATTGTGGACATATCTTTACCAGTCGTACGGATATGGAAGCCGACTAGAGCCACGCCCACTAATTGTGGACATATCTTTACCAGTCGTGCGGATATGGAAGCCGACTAGAGCCACGCCCACTAATTGTGGACATATCTTTACCAGTCGTACGGATATGGAAGCCGACTAGGCTACCGACGTTCGGATAACCCGTGTTCGATTCTGCTGGAAGCAGCTTGTGAAATGTACTCTTGGTTGGGACACAAAATACCCCAGCGGTCGACTCAACCGCTGGCAGAGATGGGTACCAGGCTAGTACTCTGGGAAGGTGAGGAATGCCGCCTCGCATCGTGAGTGTCGAGAAGCGACACTATCTGGAGGTCTTCGAACACTTCTGGATAGGCGGCCGAGCACATATGAGTGAAAACTCGCGTGCTAAGACGCCGATTCAAGTCTCGTACTTTACCTTTACCTTATCTTAATGTTGATGGACCACCAAGCAATTATACAACCATTGTTCTGGATGTCCGCGTCTCTGATGTTGTGACTGAATAGCGTTATCATGTCCATCATCACGCCTGGTTCAGCCTCTTTCTCCTGAACACACACACACACACACACACGCATGCACGGACGCGTTCACACACACAGGCACATAAATGCAAATTACACGAGTAACCAAAAGGCTTTGTTTACCAATATAAGTGACCTACATACGTAATTTACCAACAGACTAACGATCTACAGACACAGATGCATTATTCCCCCCCCCCCCATATTTAATTTACTTAAATCTTTTCGTACGTTTCGACGCACCAAGCGCCATTCCAATTTCGGTCAAGTACGTTTAGCCGCACAGTGCGTCACTCTCGATTTGATTAGTGTAAATTGTCATCAGACCATATTCTTTATATATGTCTTGTATCAAACTGGTACTGGTGAAATCTAATTCCTTGTTTAATTTATCTACAAATGGATATATAATATGTTAAGTGGTGAATAAATATGAACATGTAGATTAATATTTAAAAACATGAAAATATTGTGTCCCTGAAATCTCTACCGCTAAATTGATAACAACCTTCTGTACTGAAAGAGTTAAAACTAAAAATAACATTCGTTTGAATATTCATTATTCACATTCGAAAAAACAGTAGGTGACCGAATCGATAAGTCGTCGGCTCCAAACCATGAGGGCTCGGACCAGAATCTTGAGCTGCTCGAACTGTCTGAATTAGTGATTTTCCTTTGTTGTTACATGTCTCTGTCACTGCATCTATCCATCTTCTTCTGGGTCTTCCTCTTGGTCTTTTCCCATGCATTCTCGAGAAGAACGCCCTTGATGGTGATTGGTAAGGATTCATTCTGACCAGGTGGCCAAACCATTTAAATTGTTGTTGTTCTATATATTCTTGGCAGGGTTTTGTTCCTACCATTTTTCTTATGGTTTCATTTGGTATTCTATATCTTCTTGTGTTGTTTGTTACTTTTCTCAAGCATCGCATCTCACATGTATTGATCTTTCTTAATTGTGATTTAGATAGGGTCCACGTTTGACTTTCATAGCACAAAGTTAGTATGAAAATGCTATTTATCATTTGTTGTTTAGCTGGCATAGAAATGTTTGGCTGTCTTAGCAATGGTGAAAGCTGGTATGTAATAGCATTTGCTTTTTTTATTCTCATGTCAATTTCTCTGTCTAGTTTTCCATCTTCTGTGAACATTGTGCCCAAATACTTGAATTCTTCTATTTTCTTACGTCTATACGTAACTTTAATATAGATGATTCTGTTATTTTGATCTATTCGTTTGACTTTCTTTCACAATCTTACCTGACACCAGCATAGGTTGCGATGTGTAAACTTCCAATGCTAAATTTAGAGCCCACGATAGATCAGTGCTTATTGAACTGGACTACAAAAGTCAAGATCGAGGAAAGGGTTCAACCTCAACCGACGGCAGCGGGTTCACCCAGCCCTTAATAGGTACCGGATTTTTTCCTGGGAAAGTAAAACGGCACGGGCGTAATACCGTCCACATTACCCCAAAAATCATGTGCTGAAGGTTTGTAAAATTTATGGTGACTAACACCATATTCCCTATACGCCACTTGACGTGACGGGGGCTCTTTACTTAATGGTAAATCTACTGTGACGGGGGCTCTTTACTTAATGGTAAATCTACTGTGACGGGGGCTCTTTACTTAATGGTAAATCTACTGTGACGGGGGCTCTTTACTTAATGGTAAATCTACTGTGACGGGGGCTCTTTACTTAATGGTAAATCTACTTGCTCAGTTTCAATTCAGACAGTGCCCATGGTAAGTGGTTGCCCTACACTTCACTCCTCTATGACGGTAATGCTTTACTGCGATGGGAAACCTTTATTTGCATCCTCCCCATCACAGTCATACACCCTTAATTGTTTTCCAGGTCGCAGCATTCCCCAGGTGGCGCTTCGTTGGCTGCTCCAGAAAGACGTCGTGACCTCAGTCATCATTGGCGCTACAACACTGAAACAACTTGACGACAACATGGCGGCTGCAAATGGATGGAGCTTGACCAAGAAAGAAGTAAACTTTATATTTATCTATAATATTTTGTTGAACAGTTTTGTTCAAAATAGACTTTATACACAAATAATCCTTCAAATTTTATATAATTACCATGTATTTTATTGCCAAACGTATTTTAGTAACACATATAATTGTAAAAAAAAAAATATTGCTCAACACATAAATAGTAAAACAATTCTAATTTACCAGTCTCAATGGCTGAGTAGTTAGTTTGCTCGCTGCTTGATCAGAGGAGTCTAGGTTCAGTTACCTAATATCGTAAATATGTATAGACCGACGAGGCTTCGGGTTTAACCTAGCACATAAAAATGGGTACTATATATTTTTATAAGAAGGAAGGAGGGATGGTGTTATATCTATGTGCAGAGGTCATAGAAAAATAAGGTCACTAATGATTTGTCTAGCAAAGCATGGAGAGAATCTTTACTTTTTAAACTTGATTATATGTAAAACATAAGTAAAAATAGGTTCATTTAACTGAAGATTTATTAACACAATAGGAAATACTCGTGTTTATCTGATTCTTAGTTTGAATTAGACCAAAGGGCAGACCAGTGCAGAGATATAAGGTTGATTGCAGGGCTTCTTTAGGATAAATTCTCTATCAGCGAATAAACAGGGAAAGTCTGGCATCAGATTGTAGCACATGGAAAACAGGGAAAGTCTGGCATCAGATTGTAGCACATGGAAAACAGGGAAAGTCTGGCATCAGATTGTAGCACATGGAAAACAGGGAAAGTCTGGCATAAGATTGTAGCACATGGAAAACAAAAATTAAAAACGACGAGGCAACATTCGAGAAAGTGTTGAAGTCAATGTCAGAAGACAAATGGCGCAGGAGAAAGGAGATGAGGTCGGGGACCTCTACCACATCTTGTTCATTATACGGTCGGATCTTGTATCTGAAATATTGGAAGATTGAGGAATCTTGTATCTAATATTGGCAGATTGAGGAATCTTGTATCTAATATTGGCAGATTGAGGAATCTTGTATCTAATATTGGCAGATTGAGGAATCTTGTATCTAATATTGGCAGATTGAGGAATCTTGTATCTAATATTGGCAGATTGAGGAATCTTGTATCTAATATTGGCAGATTGAGGAATCTTGTATCTAATATTGGCAGATTGAGGAATCTTGTATCTAATATTGGCAGATTGAGGAATCTTGTATCTAATATTAGCAGATTGAGGAATCTTGTATCTAATATTGGCAGATTGAGGAATCTTGTATCTAATATTGGCAGATTGAGGAATCTTGTATCTAATATTGGAAGATTGAGGAATCTTGTATCTAATATTGGCAGATTGAGGAATCTTGTATCTAATATTGGCAGATTGAGGAATCTTGTATCTAATATTGGCAGATTGAGGAATCTTGTATCTAATATTGGCAGATTGAGGAATCTTGTATCTAATATTGGAAGATTGAGGAATCTTGTATCTAATATTGGCAGATTGAGGAATCTTGTATCTAATATTGGCAGATTGAGGAATCTTGTATCTAATATTGGCAGATTGAGGAATCTTGTATCTAATATTGGCAGATTGAGGAATCTTGTATCTAATATTGGAAGATTGAGGAATCTTGTATCTAATATTGGAAGATTGAGGAATCTTGTATCTAATATTGGAAGATTGAGGAATCTTGTATCTAATATTGGAAGATTGAGGAATCTTGTATCTAATATTGGCAGATTGAGGAATCTTGTATCTAATATTGGCAGATTGAGGAATCTTGTATCTAATATTGGCAGATTGAGGAATCTTGTATCTAATATTGGCAGATTGAGGAATCTTGTATCTAATATTGGCAGATTGAGGAATCTTGTATCTAATATTGGCAGATTGAGGAATCTTGTATCTAATATTGGCAGATTGAGGAATCTTGTATCTAATATTGGCAGATTGAGGAATCTTGTATCTAATATTGGAAGATTGAGGAATCTTGTATCTAATATTGGCAGATTGAGGAATCTTGTATCTAATATTGGCAGATTGAGGAATCGTGTATCTAATATTGGCAGATTGAGGAATCTTGTATCTAATATTGGCAGATTGAGGAATCTTGTATCTAATATTGGAAGATTGAGGAATCTTGTATCTAATATTGGAAGATTGAAGAATCTTGTATCTAATATTGGAAGATTGAGGAATCTTGTATCTAATATTGGAAGATTGAGGAATCTTGTATCTAATATTAGCAGATTGAGGAATCTTGTATCTAATATTGGCAGATTGAGGAATCTTGTATCTAATATTGGCAGATTGAGGAATCTTGTATCTAATATTGGCAGATTGAGGAATCTTGATCTAATATTGGCAGATTGAGGAATCTTGTATCTAATATTGGCAGATTGAGGAATCTTGTATCTAATATTGGCAGATTGAGGAATCTTGTATCTAATATTGGCAGATTGAGGAATCTTGTATCTAATATTGGCAGATTGAGGAATCTTGTATCTAATATTGGCAGATTGAGGAATCTTGTATCTAATATTGGCAGATTGAGGAATCTTGTATCTAATATTGGCAGATTGAGGGATCTTGTATCTAATATTGGCAGATTGAGGAATCTTGTATCTAATATTGGCAGATTGAGGAATCTTGTATCTAATATTGGCAGATTGAGGAATCTTGTATCTAATATTGGCAGATTGAGGAATCTTGTATCTAATATTGGATGATTCAGGAATCTTGTATTTAATTTTGGCAGATTGAGGAATCTTGTATCTAATATTGGCAGATTGAGGAATCTTGTATCTAATATTGGCAGATTGAGGAATCTTGTATCTAATATTGGCAGATTGAGGAATCTTGTATCTAATATTGGCAGATTGAGGAATCTTGTATCTAATATTGGCAGATTGAGGAATCTTGTATCTAATATTGGCAGATTGAGGAATCTTGTATCTAATATTGGCAGATTGAGGAATCTTGTATCTAATATTGGCAGATTGAGGAATCTTGTATCTAATATTGGCAGATTGAGGAATCTTGTATCTAATATTGGCAGATTGAGGAATCTTGTATCTAATATTGGCAGATTGAGGAATCTTGTATCTAATATTGGCAGATTGAGGAATCTTGTATCTAATATTGACAGATTGAGGAATCTTGTATCTAATATTGGCAGATTGAGGAATCTTGTATCTAATATTGGCAGATTGAGGAATCTTGTATCTAATATTGGCAGATTGAGGAATCTTGTATCTAATATTGGCAGATTGAGGAATCTTGTATCTAATATTGGCAGATTGAGGAATCTTGTATCTAATATTGGCAGATTGAGGAATCTTGTATCTAATATTGGCAGATTGAGGAATCTTGTATCTAATATTGGCAGATTGAGGAATCTTGTATCTAATATTGGCAGATTGAGGAATCTTGTATCTAATATTGACAGATTGAGGAATCTTGTATCTAATATTGACAGATTGAGGAATCTTGTATCTAATATTGGCAGATTGAGGAATCTTGTATCTAATATTGGCAGATTGAGGAATCTTGTATCTAATATTGGCAGATTGAGGAATCTTGTATCTAATATTGGCAGATTGAGGAATCTTGTATCTAATATTGGCAGATTGAGGAATCTTGTATCTAATATTGGAAGATTGAGGAATCTTGTATCTAATATTGGCAGATTGAGGAATCTTGTATCTACTCGTAATATTGGCAGATTGAGGAATCTTGTATCTAATATTGGCAGATTGAGGAATCTTGTATCTAATATTGGCAGATTGAGGAATCTTGTATCTAATATTGGCAGATTGAGGAATCTTGTATCTAATATTGGCAGATTGAGGAATCTTGTATCTAATATTGGCAGATTGAGGAATCCTGTATCTAATATTGGCAGATTGAGGAATCTTGTATCTAATATTGGCAGATTGAGGAATCTTGTATCTAATATTGGCAGATTGAGGAATCTTGTATCTAATATTGGCAGATTGAGGAATCTTGTATCTAATATTGGCAGATTGAGGAATCTTGTATCTAATATTGGCAGATTGAGGAATCTTGTATCTAATATTGGCAGATTGAGGAATCTTGTATCTAATATTGGCAGATTGAGGAATCTTGTATCTAATATTGGCAGATTGAGGAATCTTGTATCTAATATTGGCAGATTGAGGAATCTTGTATCTAATATTGGCACATTGAGGAATCTTGTATCTAATATTAGCAGATTGAGGAATCTTGTATCTAATATTAGCAGATTGAGGAATCTTGTATCTAATATTGGCAGATTGAGGAATCTTGTATCTACTCGTAATATTGGCAGATTGAGGAATCTTGTATCTAATATTGGCAGATTGAGGAATCTTGTATCTAATATTGGCAGATTGAGGAATCTTGTATCTAATATTGGCAGATTGAGGAATCTTGTATCTAATATTGGCAGATTGAGGAATCTTGTATCTAATATTTGGCAGATTGAGGAATCTTGTATCTAATATTTGGCAGATTGAGGAATCTTGTATCTAATATTAGCAGATTGAGGAATCTTGTATCTAATATTGGCAGATTGAGGAATCTTGTATCTAATATTAGCAGATTGAGGAATCTTGTATCTAATATTGGCAGATTGAGGAATCTTGTATCTAATATTGGCAGATTGAGGAATCTTGTATCTAATATTGGCAGATTGAGGAATCTTGTATCTAATATTGGCAGATTGAGGAATCTTGTATCTAATATTGGCAGATTGAGGAATCTTGTATCTAATATTGGCAGATTGAGGGATCTTGTATCTAATATTGGCAGATTGAGGAATCTTGTATCTAATATTGGAAGATTGAGGAATCTTGTATCTAATATTGGCAGATTGAGGAATCTTGTATCTAATATTGGCAGATTGAGGAATCTTGTATCTAATATTGGATGATTGAGGAATCTTGTATTTAATATTGGCAGATTGAGGAATCTTGTATCTAATATTGGCAGATTGAGGAATCTTGTTTCTAATATTGGCTTATTGAGGAATCTTGTATCTAATATTGGCAGATTGAGGAATCTTGTATCTAATATTGGCAGATTGAGGAATCTTGTATCTAATATTGGAAGATTGAGGAATCTTGTATCTAATATTGGCAGATTGAGGAATCTTGTATCTACTCGTAATATTGGCAGATTGAGGAATCTTGTATCTAATATTGGCAGATTGAGGAATCTTGTATCTAATATTGGCAGATTGAGGAATCTTGTATCTAATATTGGAAGATTGAGGAATCTTGTATCTAATATTGGCAGATTCAGTCACGGGAGAAGCTGCTCATGAAAACACCATCCAGGATAAAACACATTAACTGCAAAACTGCAAATCAAAATCGTGATTCCTTCTACCACCCATCTCTCAAGGTGCCAAAGTTCAAATGCTTACTTTACTAACATGTTAATATGATACAAGAAGTGTATGTGTTCTTCTTAATCAACTCGCTACTAATTCGTATCTTAAAAATTTACCAACACGCCAATGACAAAGATAATGTATATGCCTTTACTGTACAGTCCTTCGTAAGTAAGAAATTAAGTGCCTTAACTATATGAAAGTAAATCTAACACATATTTTATTTGTTGATTCCTCGTTTTTTTTCCGAATAGTCCTTGCTTGTATTTGCAGATGAAAGAGCTGGATGATGTATCTGCTCCCACTGAAGGCTACCCATACAAGATGATCAACCAGTTCAATGTGGACAGAGTCAACCTTGCAGCAAATAACAATGTTGTCCAGTCTGTTAGTGACTAGCTGACTCAAACCGTCTACTACATACAGTCAAGACATTGATGTTACGTCTAAGATTTCTTGACAAGAGAAATCTTCATGTCGTTGCCAAATAGTCCACCTTTACCTTTATCTCAAATTTGTATAGCTTCTGTCACTGAAGAGTAATAATAGTTTCAATATGATTTTTGTAGTTAATGTTTTTTTTTTTTTTTACGAAAAATGAATATTGCATAACTCGCGTCCGTTCATGTCATCCCAGTCTCTGACTCAAGAAAATATTTCCAGCCTACCGTAGACTCCAAGAAAGAAAAACTTCAAAGAAAGAAGCACATTTAAGACCATGAGCCCTGCGCGCTTTGGAAGTCTTCACACAAACACAGTGACACAGGAAGTAACAAGCTATTCGTCTATATGAAGTGTTTGTTGATTAAGTCGCTTCGGCTGCGTTATGTGTCAATGGTTTACTGTTAGTGACAACCAATAATTGTTGCTTGGCGCGTACAGTCTCTCTAATGAAGAAGCTAACATTAAAAATCTTTACGAGAAAGTGAAAATGAGCTGACATCTCTTTGGTGTCATGATCTTTGGTGTATGTCATGATCTTTGGTGTATGTCATGGTCTTTGGTGTATGTCATGGTCTTTGGTGTATGTCATGTTCTTTGGTGTTTGTCATGTTCTTTGGTGTATGTCATGGTCTTTGGTGTATGTCATGGTCTTTGGTGTATGTCATGTTCTTTGGTGTTTGTCATGTTCTTTGGTGTATGTCATGGTCTTTGGTGTATGTCATGGTCTTTGGTGTATGTCATGATCTTTGGTGTATGTCATGGTCTTTGGTGTATGTCATGATCTTTGGTGTATGTCATGTTCCTTGGTGTATGTCATGGTCTTTGGTGTATGTCATGATCTTTGGTGTTAACGAAGAAAAGCTACTTTTGGGCTAAATACGATAGAGATCTGTCATTTTATAGTGAAAGTAAAGGTTCTCTCTACGCCTATCTATGCTTATCGGGAATATGGAGTAGGTGATCATATTCTACTATGATCAAGTCACATTGTAGGTTATCACGCCTGGCCGCTTTTGCTTCCCAGAAAAATTTCTGGTACCCAATTTTTATATTTATAGGCTTGGTGAACTCTTGTAGATACGAAAAGAAAATCCACCACTTCTGGGGATTGAAATTAGACCCTTCTGATCAGAAAGCGAGCACACTAACCCTTCAGCCACAAAGGCTCCTGTCATTTTATAACGAACTCCAGTTTACATTTATTGTTGGGAATAAGTTTTGTCATTTGACTAAGTCACGAGCTGTTACAATTGTCAAGTGCATATGATTTGTGATTTAAAAATAAATTATATTAATAATGAGACCTGTTATGCTAAAAGAGGAGGGGGTGGGGGGGGGGTCCTTCTAACTGCGATATTTGTTTGTTACACAACAATTGTTATTGTTACATTTCTCTTCCCTTTACATGTAGTATTTTCTACAATAACATCTTGGTTTGAATTGAGTAACAAATACATTATTTTATTGTAATAATTGATTATTAACTTTTTTAAAGTAATAAACGTACTATGCATTATTTTATGTGAATTATCACTCACTTTTATTTGATTAACTTCTCTTATTTTTGCTAAAGAAGAATAATCGTTAGACAAGCTGCAAACATTTGAGCAAGTGGCCAATCTCACAGCAAGTTTTTTGTTACTTGCCCAGTTACTTTGACATTTATCGAAAAAGCGGGCCATATTGCGGACATTTGTGCGCTACTATTGCCTATCCAGTATTGGAATTTGTAAGAAGCAACATTAATACAAACATTTTTCTTTAAACGCGCAAAGGAGCTTGGGATAATAAGACTGGAGATATTTAAACTAAGGGCAGAAGAATATGGGGGGGGGGGAGAGAGAGAGGAGGAATAGAAGGGAGAAGAGGAATAGAGGGGAGAAGAGGAATAGACGGGAGAAGAGGAATGGATGGGAGCAGAAGCATAAGCATAGACAGACTAGACCAGCTTCCTTTTTTTTTTTAACCTCTGACGAAGCCCCTAAAGACTAGGAACTGAATTTTGCTTGTTAATCCGTTGTTACCGGGTAGCCGTGTGCACACACTCGCAGATAACTCTGTCTGCGGAAGTACTCATATTTTTTCACGTCCATGTGTAATTGACGTTTCAAGTCGGGCCTCGCTGCTGAGACCAGGAATGGTTGCAGCAGAGAGAAATCATAAATGAAAATCCCAACTGGTGCAGCCAGGAGTTGAACCCACAACCTCTCTATCTCGAGGCCGGCATCTTGCCTCGAAACCAGCCAGTTCCCCACTAGAGCAGATAAGGAGACGATATGTAGTCAGTCAGTCAAGTTTGTAGTGCAACGTTAAAGTTACGTGATAGCTTACTGATAGGAATGACCGTGTCCACTAGCATTAGTTTATATCGTCAGCAGTGAGAGTTAGTTGCTGCAATGGTGGTTTAATTGTCTAGTTACGATGGTAGTTAAGTAGTAGGTGCAGCAGTTCAGAAGTGTGATAGTTGTATCAGTACATTAGAGGAGATAAGCATTAGAGATAAGCATTAGAAGACAATTTCGCCACCCACCGGTATTAACCAATAAGTTGTCTCAATACAAACATAAATGATGCTGTTCAGTACTACCACTAATTGATCATCGGGCTCAAATGATATCCAGTATTGTTATTGAGTTATTTGCGGGTCATCATCATTGCACTCCGAACATGTCCATAGGTGCTCAGATCCCCTCCTCAGCAATTCCCTCAGTGTCCAGCGACTGACGACTCCAGTTCTATTTTGGTTGATAATTCTTCTTACACGCCCACTAAGTTTCTCATTTCTGGCTGTGCTCATCTTAACACCCATTTCCATCATCCGAAGAAGTGACGTGGTTCTGTGTTTGTCGAAGTCCTGTGCTCTTCCCACATCTCGGAGGCCATTGATAATGTCCGCCCGATGCATTGGTTGCGTGATAACCAGTAACATGATGCGAGCAAATGATAGACCAATCGCTGATTGTGTACAACTATGTTGTCTCATTGTACTTATGACATATGTTTAACGCCATGCAAGATTATGTCCAATAAACTCATATAATATTTCATTGGTTGATTGTTCACTGTGTCCACCCAGTAAAAACTACGATGCAGGATCTAGATGAGCTCAAAAAAACATTCCGATTAAGATATAACAAGATCATTATGATTTTGTGATCTATAACATCCATGTCATCGTTGAAACTATCTACACATTTTTTCCTCTTGATTGTCCTGGCACTTGTCTCCAGGAATGAAAATTGGCTTTAAAAAAACACTCTCCGTCTCTTTTGCTCTGGAAACACTTAGAAGTTGCAACACTGACAATGTTGAGATACACGATAATGTCTGCGACTAATTGGCGTAGTTGCATCACAATGAGAGCTGTTGCGCTGTCACGTGCTGTCTTGACTAATTTTTTTTTCTTTTATCACGTTTTGTTTACAAGTGTCTATAACCAAATTGTCTAAAACCCAACTGTCTATAACCAAATTGTCTAAAACCCAACAGTCTATAACCAAATTGTCTAAAACCCAACTGTCTATAACAAAACTGTCTATAATCCAACTGTCTATAAATAAACTGTCTATAACCCAACTGTATATAAACCAACTGTCTATAACCCAACTGTCTACAATCCAACTGTCTTTATCCAACTATCTATAATCCAACATCTTTATAACCAAACTGTCTATAACCAAACTGTCTGTAATCCAACTCTCTATAACCAAACTGTATATAACCAAACTGTCTATAACCCAACTGTCTATAATCCAACTGTCTATAACCAAACTGTCTATAATCCAACTGTCTATAACCAAACTGTCTATAACCCAACTGTCTATAACCCAACTGTCCATAACCCAACTGTCTATAATCCAACTGTCTATAACCAAACTGACTATAACCAAACTGTCTATAACCCAACTGTCTATAACCAAACTGTCTATAATCCAACTGTCTATAACCCAACTGTCTATAACCAAACTGTCTATAACCCAACTGTCTATAACCAAACTGTCTATAACCCAAATGTCTATAACCAAACTGTCTATAACCAAACTGTCTATAACCAAACTTATATAACCCAACTGTCTATAATAATCAAAATGTATATAATCCAACTGTCTATAACCCAACTGTCAATAACCCAACTGTCTATAACCCAGCTGTCTATAACCAAACTGCCTACGACCCAACTGTCTATAACCAAACTGTATATAATCCAACTGTCTATAACCAAACTGTCTTAACCCAAATGTCTATAATCCAACTGTCTATAACCAAACTGTTCCATATCCCAACTGTCTATAATCCAACTATCTATAATCCAACTATCTATAACCAAACTGTCTATAACCAAACTGTCTGTAATCCAACTCTCTATAACCAAACTGTCTATAACCAAACTGTCTATAACCCAACTGTCTATAATCCAACTGTCTATAACCAAACTGTCTATAACCCAACTGTCTGTAACCCAACTGTCTATAACCCAACTGTCTGTAACCCAACTGTCTATAACCCAACTGTCTGTAACCCAACTGTCTATAACCCAACTGTCTATAACCCAACTGTTTATAACCCAACTGTACAACCGACGTCTAAGAATTTGACCCGTGAAAAAAACAATCCTATTAAAGTAATACAAGTTGTCTCACTCGCTACCAAACCTGACATTCCCTCAATATTTCCAACACCAATGAAGATAATGCAATGAAATTTTAACAGGAATGCGCTTATTGTGCAAGGGGTTAAAAGATATATATTAATCGTGTGTGTATCTGTGTGTATGTTAGGTGTTTATTTGTTTTCCTAGACAGAGCATCGCCGCTTGCCTGATATACCTCGCTGCTGTTCTCATTTGGGTGAGGGTGCCTACACTATACGATCGTTGCTCGTGACTATTCGCGTACAGTACGTGTGAGTTCACACAGGGTGGCTGGACAATGTGTTGGTAAACTCTGGAGAAGAGAGTGTTTAGTGGTAAAACACATTGCTGAAATGCCTAGTTCGGTAGCGGCTGAGATACGTTGTATTAAAAATAGGATTGCATATTCTTTCAACAACCGTCTTTAGAGAAATATTAAATTCAACCCCATCGTCTACCTGGTCTAAGTTATTCTTTCATCTTTATTGTCACTTTCACCTCTGAACAGGATAACCTTGAAATACTTTGTTATTCAGCATCGAGGGGAGATATAATTTGCTCTCTTTTGCTCTTCTGTTTGCCTCTGCTACATTTATGTTTCCTAGTGTTACTAATATTCCGCCAATCCATCTTTTTCGTCTTCGGCCCTTAGGTCTGGTGTTCTCGCAACGTTTATTCAAGGATCTTTGTGTTGTGTTTTGATCTTTCCGCCGTATATCGTGTCCAAACTATTGTATAGTTATTTCTTTATATTCTATGCTGGTGGTTATTCGTAGTTATTTTTTTCATTTCTGATCTTATCTCACGGGCTGTTTCTTGTCATTCGTCTAACACATTTCTCCCAGCAGATGCTACTTTTCTTATTGTTCTTGCATCTAGGGTCCAGGACTGGCATTGGTAGCACAACGTGGGGATGAAGATTGTATTGTATAGTGCTCGTTTTGCTTTTCGAGTCAATTACTTGTTGGACAATAGTGGTAATAGCTGCCCAATGATTTGACAAGCTTTGTTGCATCTTGAGTCTATTTCTGCTGTTTATGAATTGCTGTTTGTCTCTAGACTTCCTAGCTATAACCTTAATTAATTCCTTTACTTGTTTTAGTTGACTGCCGTCTATAGTTATGTTGCTGCTCTGTTATAGGACTTCTGTTATGTTGATGCTGATTTTCATGTTGTATTTCGTGCCTGTACTGTTGAGACTATTTAAGTGTTCTTGTAGGTCTGCTATATTACCATGTATTAGTGCCTGATCGTCTGCAAATAGACGCTCGTTGATCTCCTCTGGGTTGGCTAACTTGCCTATATACTTCATGTATGTAATGAACAGTAGGGGGATAATACGCATCTTTATATTACTCATGATCTAACTTCTATATGGTCTGTGTAGCCTGCTGCTGTTCTGACTATACAACTGCTGCTCGTGTAGAGACTTTTAATTAGGTCGATTAGGTGTTGGCTTAATCAGTATGTTATTATTAACTCCCACCTTATACCAGACTTGACTTAGACCGCACCGTTAACAGTGATATCAGATATACTATCTTGATATTTGTCATCAAGAAAATAAAAATATTTTAATGCTTCTTAAAATAGTCACAATTATATCAATTACTGTAAAGTTAGTCACAGATCGAGCACGAATAGCTCAGTGGTTAGTGAACTGGACTTCAAAGAACAAGAGGTAGGGTTCGATCCCAACCGAAGACTTCAGGGTTCACCCAGCCTTTAATGGATACCGGATTGTTTTCTGGGAAAGTGAAGCGGCACGGGCGTAATACTGACCACATTACCCCAAAAATCATGGACCGAAGGTCTGTAAAATGTATGGTCTTCTTCTCCTTTTCTCTTTTCACTGATACCTAAAAGGTGTCGTGGTTTATATCATTTGTCGTTCTTGTGCTCCTCGAACTGTCTGAATTAGTGATTTTCCTTTGTTGTTACATGTCTCTGTCACTGCATCTATCCATCTTCTTCTGGGTCTTCCTCTTGGTCTTTTTCCATGCATTCTCGAGAAGAACGCCCTTGATGGTGATTGGTAAGGGTTCATTCTGACCAGGTGGCCAAACCATTTAAGTTGTTGTTGTTCTATATTTTTTAAGGGTTTTGTTCCTACCATTTTTCTTATGGTTTCATTTGGTATTCTATCTCTTCTTGTGTTGTTTGTTACTTTTCTCAAGCAACGCATCTCACATGTATTGATCTTTCTTAAATGTGATTTAGAAAGGGTCCATGTTTGACTTTCATAGCACAAAGTTGGTATGAAGATGCTATTTATCATTTGTTGTTTTGCTGGCATAGAAATGTATGGTCACTAACACCATATTCCCTATACGCCACTTGGCGTGACGGGTCACTAACACCATATTCCCTATACGCCACTTGGCGTGACGGGTCACTAACACCATATTCCCTATACGCCACTTGGCGTGACGGGTCACTAACACCATATTCCCTATACGCCACTTGGCGTGACGGGTCACTAACACCATATTCCCTATACGCCACTTGGCGTGACGGGTCACTAACACCATATTCCCTATACGCCACTTGGCGTGAAGGGCGCACTTTACTTTTTTTTTTAAACTTTAGTCACAGATCTACGAGAGATATTCTTTTACTACCCAAAACTTTAAAGCAAACTAGTCTCCATCTATTATAAAGAATAGTGGCTACTGTCCTTCGCTTTATTACTTCGTCACTGTTAGTCCGGTAACCTTGGCGGATGTTCGGATACTCTTGATGACGTCTTCACAATTGTCTTTGTTCTCAGGATTACACGTTACTTTCTGTAACCTGATGAAGGTTAATCATGTCTATTCTCCGATGTTATCTTCTCACAGCTTTCTCTGTCTGTCTTATCTTCTTTTGTCTGACACTGTGCCCGATAGAATGGTTGTTGTATAACCCGTAGATCAGGGAGTGGAGAATAATTTTTCTGCGAAAAATCGTTTGGATGTTTTTGACATTGTTCAAGGGCCATAACAATTATGAACTTTAAAAATGTGCTTGTAATATTTAGTCACAGATTTAATAAATTCACCTCCAATGTGATGGATAGGAGCTGGCCTGCACTATTTAGTCACAGATTTAATAAATTCACCTCCAATGTGATAGATAGGAGCTGGCCTGCACTATTTAGTCACACATTATTAACTCACCTCCAATGTGATGGATAGGGGCTGACCTGCACTATTTAGTCACACATTTAATTAACTCACCTCCAATGTGATGGATAGGGGCTGACCTGCACTATTTAGTCACACATTTAATTAACTCACCTCCAATGTGATGGATAGGGGCTGACCTGCACTATTTAGTCACACATTTAATTAACTCAACTCCAATGTGATGGATAGGGGCTGAACTGCACTATTTAGTCACACATTTAATTAACTCACGCCTAATGTTATTAAGATGACGTTGAGAAGAAATTAATTAACACTAAATATCAAGGTCATGAATATGTGGGACCGAGTCCAAAAATAGATTAGAATGTCCAAAGAACGCCGCAACAGAGGTCAACGAGAATAATTAATAGGGCTAGACAAAATCCTAACATATATTAAAACGTTTGAGAGCGTCTGGAGAAAGGTCAAGCAGAATATTTAAAGACTCCGATTAAAGCCTGAGCATAGTATTGGATGCTCGAGATGTGTCAAGGTTAGAATCTGATGGCCAATTTAACTAGTCAATAAAAGATCTAGGTTAAGGCGCCATCAAAGTGACGTCGAAAGTGCGAACTGAAGAGTCGGTTCAATCCCAGGCTCGACAGAAGCAAGGCGCTTGTGGAAGAGGAGAGAGATTGTTTGTAATAACTAGACTATGGGTTAAGTATAAAGAGAAGATATTAATTAAGCTCCATGATAGAGCACTAGTTAAAGAAGTATAAGAAAGGTAGCACTAGTTAAAGAAGTATAAGAAAGGGAGCACTAGTTAAAGAAGTAGAAGAAATGGAGCAATAGTTAAGGAAGTAGAAGAAATTGAACAATAGTTAAGGAAGTAGAAGAAATGGAGCACTAGTTAAGAAATAGAAGAAAGGGAGCACTAGTTAAAGAAGTAGAAGAAAGGGAGCACTAGTTAAAGAAGTAGAAGAAAGGGAGCACTAGTTAAAGAAGTAGAAGAAAGGGAGCACTAGTTAAAGAAGTAGAAGAAAGGGAGCACTAGTTAAGGAAATAGAAGAAAGGGAGCACTAGTTAAAGAAGTAGAAGAAAGGGAGCACTAGTTAAAGAAGTAGAAGAAAGGGAGCACTAGTTAAAGAAGTTGAAGAAAGGGAGCACTAGTTAAGGAAATAGAAGAAAGGGAGCACTAGTTAAAGAAGTAGAAGAAAGGGAGCACTAGTTAAGGAAATAGAAGAAAGGGGGCACTAGTTAAAGAAGTAGAAGAAAGGGAGCACTAGTTAAAGAAGTAGAAGAAAGGTAGCACTAGTTAATGAAGTAGAAGAAAGGGAGCACTAATTAAAGAAGTAGTAGAAAGGGAGCACTAGTTAAAGAAGTAGAAGAAAGGGAGCACTGGTTAATGAAGTAGAAGAAAGGGAGCACTGGTTAATGAAGTAGAAGAAAGGGAGCACTAGTTAAAGAAGTAGAAGAAAGGGAGCACGAGTTAAAGAAGTAGAAGAAAGGGAGCACTAGTTAAGGAAGTAGAAGAAAGGGAGCACTAGTTAAAGAAGTAGAAAAAAGGGAGCACTAGTTAAAGAAGTAGAAGAAAGGTAGCACTAGTTAAGGAAGTAGAAGAAAGGGAGCACTATTTAAAGAAGTAGAAGAAAGGGAGCACTAGTTAAGGAAGTAGAAGAAAGGGAGCACTAGTTAAGGAAGTAGAAGAAAGGGAGCACTAGTTAAAGAAGTAGAAGAAAGGGAGCACTAGTTAAGGAAGTAGAAGAAAGGGAGCACTAGTTAAAGAAGTAGAAGAAAGTGAGCACTAGTTAAGGAAGTAGAAGAAAGGGAGCACTAGTTAAGGAAGTAGAAGAAAGGGAGCACTAGTTAAAGAAGTAGACGAAAGGGAGCACTAGTTAAAGAAGTAGAAGAAAGGGAGCACTAGTTAAAGAAGTTGAAGAAAGGGATCACTAGTTAATGAAGTTGAAGAAAGGCAGCACTAGTTAATGAAGTAGAAGAAAGGTAGCACTAGTTAAGGAAATAGAAGAAAGGGAGCACTAGTTAAGGAAGTTGAAGAAAGGGAGCACTAGTTAATGAAGTAGTAGAAAGGTAGCACTAGTTAATGAAGTAGTAGAAAGGTAGCACTAGTTAATGAAGTAGAAGAAAGGTAGCACTAGTTAAGGAAGTAGAAGAAAGGTTGCACTAGTTAAGGAAGTTGAAGAAAGGGAGCACTAGTTAATGAAGTAGTAGAAAGGTAGCACTAGTTAATGAAGTAGTAGAAAGGTAGCACTAGTTAAGGAAGTAGAAGAAAGGTTGCACTAGTTAAGGAAGTAGAAGAAAGGTAGCACTAGTTAATGAAGTAGAAGAAAGGTAGCACTAGTTAAGGAAGTAGAAGAAAGGTTGCACTAGTTAAGGAAGTTGAAGAAAGGTAGCACTAGTTAATGAAGTAGAAGAAAGGTAGCACTAGTTAAGGAAGTAGAAGAAAGGTAGCACTAGTTAATGAAGTAGAAGAAAGGTTGCACTAGTTAAGGAAGTAGAAGAAAGGTAGCACTAGTTAATGAAGTAGAAGAAAGGTAGCACTAGTTAAGGAAGCAGAAGAAAGGGAGCACTAGTTAAAGAAGTAGAAGAAAGGGAGCACTAGTTAAGGAAGTAGAAGAAATGGAGCACTAGTGAAGGAAGTTGAAGAAAGGGAGCACTAGTTAAGGATGTAGAAGAAATGGAGAACTAATTAACATAGTAGAGTAGAGTAGGAACTTAGAGATGAGAAACTAGATTTGATTCAAAAGGTTCTTTTATGTCAAGAGACCGGGTTAGACCCGGGAATAATTACTGTGTAGTGTGAGTGGGTTAGTAGACATAATGAATTGTGAAAGCTTCAGTGCGAGGTTTCTAGGTAATTCCATAAACGTGTTTATTATTGATTGCTCAATAAATTTGAATACTGACATGTAGTGTGTTATATAATTGGCATTACAAGATATCAAGAGACATAGGAAGAAATCATAATAACAACAGCAAGTACATGTACTTAGAACTGTAGTAATAGACGCTCAGTGATTGGTTAAATTGACCAAGAGCTGTGTGCTCAACCTCGTACATCTTGGTGTCAAGTAATCACCAAAGAATCAAGTTATCGCAAATAATATATATATATATACAATATTTGACATATAAATGTCGATATGAACAAATATTTGTTGCATGAAAGAGTCGCATATCAGTTAATGAACTAAAACACTACATTGCGTTTTGAAGTAATGAGAAAGGTAGATCATATTTAAACTTGAGTTCTAAAACAGCAAACGAGTCAAGTTGTAAGGTAAAGCAGCTACAAAACATCGAAAAATTGAGAAATTGAATTAATTTTGTAGAAAATTAGTAAACATTCTTCTAATTTCCCCAAGACACTATATTAAGATAATGAATGAAATATCGCCAGAGTTATGAGTCATTGACGTCAGGAGAATGGAGAAGTATATAAAGCTCTGAAGAAACAATTTAATTTATGTGTATGTGCAGTAGCAAAGACAAAGTCAAGTCAATATAGGTCATTTTAAAGCAAAAACACTTAAGTAAAACATCAAACGAGCAAGTGAGACAGTATCCAGCAAAATTACGCCTTGTGATCGAGTGAAATTAAAAATAGACAATCAAGCAAATTCAAGTCATATTAAAACACCAAGCAAATCGAAACTATATATAAATTTACAACAAAGTGACAATTACAATCAGTACTTATTTTCAAACAATTAACTAATGAATAAGAAACTATGTCATGATTTCAAGTAAACTAACAGTTAATTATTCAAGAAACTTAAGTTTGAAAGAAAGAACTATAAATCGCTGTATAACCACAAGTTAACCACGACTAACGTGGGAGAGTAGCCTCGAAAGATGGACAGGTCAGCCTATGACAACCTGCACTATCAAAGCAAGAGACAGAGCGGAATGGCGCTCCATGGTAACCAACCTTTGCTGCGGAGACGGCACTCGAAGACGATGATGTCCATAAGTCAAGAAGCAGCAAATTGAATTATCCACCAATAATTGAAACTAGCAAGATAAGAAATTTCACGCATCCAATTCAATCACATCATTTATTGAAGTCAATCACAGGGAAACAGTTTCAGCAAGCTAACAAAGATTCTCCTTCTTTTCTTTTCTTCTCTCTTTCTCACTGATACCGAAAAAGTGTCGTTGTTATATGATTTGCCGTTCTTGAGCTGCTCGCATTGTCTGAATTAGTGATTTTCCTTTGTTGTTACATGTCTCTGTCACTGCATCTATCCATCTTCTTCTATGTCTACTTCTTGGTCTTTTTCCATGCATTCTCGAGAAGAACGCCCTTGATGGTGATTAGTGAGGATTCATTCTGACCAGGTGGCCCAACCATTTAAGTTGTTGTTCTATATATTCTTGGCAGGGTTTTGTTCCTACCATTTTTCTTATGGTTTCTTTTGGTATTCTATATCTTCTTGTGTTGTATGTTACTTTTCTCAAGCATCGCATCTCATATTGAAACAAAGATTCAAGTCCATTAAATGGAAGTAAATGAAAGCCATGTCGGAACAATTAGTCCAGGGCATTTAGAATGTGTGCGTAATCAAGGTCAAATTAAAGTCTACACCTGTTGTATAATCCGTGTTATGGAAATATTCAGTCACAACACCTGTGCTGTTTACATGTGTACTTCACGAACCTTGTCTAGGCCAGTAAATCATTATTTATTAATTAGTTAGATTAATTTAGTTCAATTATATTATAGTACTCAATTTGAATGCCATTGATTATTGAATTTGATCATATAGTATATTTATGGAGTTTTTCTTAGACATTCCATTGCAAATTCATCGTCACTGAGAATCGTCTCCACATCGAAGGTTGGCTACCAGGGAGCGCCATTCTGGTCTGTCTCTTGCTTTGATGGTGCAGGTTGTCATAGGTTGACTTGTCCATCTTTTGTATTGTTGGGTTTTGTATTGTTGCAGTTAAGTGTAAACTGAAATAAGTTTCATTGAAAAGTTATACCTGTCAATTATTCTTACTTATTGGAAATATTGTATGCCGGTTATCGTGTTTTTCTAGGACCATCAGCAAATTAAAGGTGATGCCTGGTTACTATTATATGAGGACGTGCTATCTTCAGATTGAAAAAAAAGCACACGGTGCAAGTTTTCAGGTACTGGATGTATCAACTAGCATTTGAATGTCGGAACACAAACCTATTCGTTTACCAATTTGTTATCGCCTCCAAGTGTCGGTTCAACATGGGCCTGGAGCATAACATCAACAATGTCGGACTGAGTAGACGACACATCTACAGAGAACATCCAGGGAAGTCTTCAGAGACTACACACTGACTTTCTGGATCCCTGCCAGGTAGGTGTTTATTGTATTATCACTGGTCTCCGTACCCAATGATCGTTGAAATACAACTCACTTGTCGACAAAGCTATAAAAATGGGCACCCAACTCCGAATTGAAAAGGTAATAAAAACGAGAAAAAAAGCTTTCCCCTGGACAATTGCTGTGAGATAGTTTTTTTTCATATTGTATATATACATATATATATATATATATATATATATATATATGTGTGTGTGTGTGTGTGTGTGTGTGCGTGTGTGTGTGTGATGGACGGAATAGCTCCAAAGTACAAGATAAGGAGATTAGATCTAGATGAAGATTTCGATAGTTCTTGTGGTTAAATCTCCAGCCTTGGTTCTACTGCCGGCTGTTGTCTAAATTCAAGAGAGCTACAGCGGGAGGAGTCGTTTAACACTGCGGGACAATCTGACGAGAGGGGCTGAAGATACAAACATTTCTGAAACAAAGTGCAGATTCTTGAGCACAGTTATATCAGACGAAATATGCATGACATAAATTAAAATCAGACTAGCTCAGGCCAAGTAGCATTTCAGAAAATGATAAACAACTTCAAGTCTATGCCAATAGAAGTGAAAAAGAGTGTTCAATGGTGCTATATAGAGTCAATCTGTGCGAATTGAAGCGATTCATGGACAGTAGACAAATGAAAAGACGATTCGAGATCACAGAAGTGTGAAGTCTCAGAAGAATGTTAAGTCTTTCCTGGACAATTAAAATTATCTAGGACATTCTCAAACAGGCCAACCCGAAAAGGAACCTCCTTAAAAACATCAGAAAGAAATGTACATTTTACGGGCACATCACGAGAAGAGGAAAGTTGCAATACTTGGTTATAGCTGGCAAAAACATGGACAGAGAGATTACGGACGACAAAAACAGTAGATACTTGATAGTTTATTGTATTTGCACGGAAAACGGTCTACAGCAGAGCGGATGCAATGTACTGTTGATAAAAAAACTGTGGATAAAAATTGTAGGACATAATAGCCTTCGCCAAATGTGCATGGCACATCATGAATGTCAGCAACATCCAAATTAGAAGTATTACTGAAATTACATCTACAATGGCTGCCTAGAAGAAGGCAAGGTAGACTGATGTGACGGCAACACCATAGAATGGACAGAATTAACCTTCCAAAAAAAGAGGCTCTTAATCCCCAAAACAATTTGGAAGACGTCATCATTAGTGCAGCAGCACCATGGAAACGAGACTGGCGAACGAACATTAATTTTAGCAGCAAAATTAGAAAATTACTTCATTACACTAGAATAATTTTTATGTCCAGTATATTGCTAACATTCTCGTGTGTTAACGGGGCCTCATTATGAGGGAGGTAAAGAATAGTGACACTGTGACCAGGCATGTTGTAAGAGGCGACTAAGGAGATTGATTGATGGCTTGACAAGCTGTCATTGTAAAAAGTATTGCTATGGAAACAGAGCCATATATTTTAGCTATCTTTGCAATATGTGTCATTTTAGCACGCAAGTTTTATGTTTTTGAAATTGTGGTTGTGCCCTATGTGTGGGCTTCGGCTCGAAAGGACAATAGATATAGATATCGCTAACACATTGGCATTGTTTGAGCATTCAGTAATGTTGATTGAATAAAACATTAACATTTTTATTTTTTAAAAATTATTTTAATATTATTAATAAAATATGCTCAGTAATGTTTTTGAATCGCATTTACTGTAACGTTACTTAAATGCCATAATTAGTAATGTTATTTCAGTAACGTAATCAGTATTATTTCAGTAACGCAATCAGTATTATTTAAGTAACGTAATCGGTACTGTTACTTCAGTAACCTAACCGGTAATGTTATTTCAGTAACCTAACCAGTAATGTTATTTCAGTAACGTAACCAGTAATGTTATTTCCGTAACTTAACAGTTATGTTATTTCCGTAACTTAACAGTAATGTTATTTCAGTAACTTAACAGTAATGCTATTTCCGTAACTTAACAGTAATGCTATTTTCGTAACTTAACAGTAATGTTATTTTCGTAACTTAACAGTAATGTTATTTCCGTAACTTAACAGTAATGTTATTTCCGTAACTTAACAGTAATGTTATTTCAGTAACTTAACAGTAATGCTATTTCAGTAACGTAACCAGTAATGTTATTTCCGTAACTTAACAGTAATGTTATTTCCGTAACTTAACGGTAATGTTATTTCCGTAACTTAACAGTAATGTTATTTTCGTAACTTAACAGTAATGTTATTTCAGTAACGTAACCAGTAATGTTATTTCCGTAACTTAACAGTAATGTTATTTCCGTAACTTAACAGTAATGTTATTTCCGTAACTTAACAGTAATGTTATTTCCGTAACTTAACAGTAATGTTATTTCAGTAACGTAATCAATACTGATATATTAGTAGCGCATAATTAAATTCTGACTGAATGATAATAAGTTTTGATCTTTTGGATAAAACATTGAGCAACTTTGGTGTAATATGTTCAGATATGGTTGTTTTTGTAATGTAATCAGTAATGGTGTTTGAGTAATGACATTTTGTAACAATTTGAGTTGTGGTGATTAAAGAACATAAAAAAAAATTGTTTACTGTCTTTGCTTAATAAATATATTTAGTAACATAGCTTGAATACACATTTTCATTTCATGTATTCGTTTCCCTGCTGAGTTATGTGACCACGTTTGTAATTGGGGGGGGGGGGTGTGATAGGAAAGGGTGAATATGTGTAACAATTGAGTGAATGAATGAGTGGGGAAAATGTTGAAAAGTTCACGTGGAGAGAATGGGGAAAGTAGCTTGAAATCAGTCAGGTTAAATGGGATTCTCTGGATTTTAATGGGGTTCGAGAGTGCTGAGTGGCGAAAGACAAAGCGTATGGGTGAATGACAAGCGGAGAGGGCGAGAGTTGCTCATACGTCAGCCTGGTAGCAGGTTGTTCGAAGGTGGTGGCCAGTTGGTTTACCAGCCTTCAAAGCGGTGGTTGTTTTTGAGTTTTGTCAGTCGTTCATTGATTGTGTGCAAGGAGCTCGTCACTGGTGTTAAGTTACATTTCAACTGAATTGTTACCAGATTATTATGAGGCTGTGTGAATTGGCCACGGACTGACTAACGTTGTCAAAGTGATCTGTTGTAGTCTTTTCTTGAGGGTGAGCAATGCGTTCACTAAGGTTGCGGCTTTAGTGAAGTGCTGATTAAGTGATAGATGTCGGTGTACGTGTGAGTCACGAAGGTGGACAGGGGGCAGTATCATTCTGGGATTGACATTGAAATCATGTTTTTTGAAATGTGTATGATTCATGGAGTGCGAGAGAAAGGTTGACTTATTAGTGGATTGTATGAACAAGAGATTTTATTGAGCAATTAGGAGCAAGGGAAGGGCTTGCTGAAGATGCTGTCACATGGCTTGAAACCTTTGTATTAATATTTATGTGTGAACCAGTGTTGACTTGTGAGAGTATTATAATGAACAGGCCTGACCGTCTGTTTACTTTGGGCGAGCGAAGGCGCTTGCATATGTTAAATCTGTGATTGTGCAAATTGAACATTGTCAGAGTATTGAGTGTGTAAAGTGGTCGTCATTTGTGTCTGCTCGAGTAGTGAGTGTGTAAGGTGGTCATCATTTGTGTCTGCTCGAGTAGTGAGTGTGTAAGGTAGTCATAATTTGTGTCTGCTCGAGTAGTGAGTGTGTGAGGTGATCGTCATTTGTGTTTGCTCGAGTAGTGAGTGTGTGAGGTGATCGTCATTTGTGTCTGATCGAGTAGTGAGTGTGAGTAGTATACAAGGGTCCAATAGATTTTTATTATTTGACCCGTAAATTAACAAAGATATATAGTAGGTGCGCGGCGCACCTAATGTACCGTAGGTGCAGGGGGAGTTAACTGTGACATTTCGTGTCGGGATGTTGACCGGTAGTCCCGGGGACCCCGGAAGTGACCTGTTTATGTCTGGTGTAGGCTGACTTTGGAGTTCTTGAGCGATAGTGATAGGTTAGTAGATTATACAACATCAATGAAAAACATTAAATATAAAACAAAAGACAAAAGATATAAATAAATAGGTGTATAACATACATTGATATTATATATCATTACAAACATATTCAGTACATTGAATAAATATATAGTACAAGGATAACAATTATTTATACCTATGTAGTTGGATGTCTGATTAGCTATGTGGCGTCGATGAATCATAAGGGGTGAAACTGTTAGAGATTACTGTTTAGTCTAAACTGGTAGTGTAAAGAGTTAAATATCTAGAGGTGTAGTCGAGACGTTATCATCAGCTACCTTTCTTTTTATATAGAAATAGGAAAGAGCATTTCTTGTTTGACTGTAGGAAAATATAGAATTATTTAAGACTTTGAAACCTACATTTTTCCCACCTTAAGCCTTTTGCGTAGCGAGAACCTCTAAAAACATATCTTTATCTAATTTGTTGTGTTGCTTGCTTAGCCCTTTACAACTGATTTTATCGTAATCCCCACTACAATGGTACGTCTTACTACACAAACTAACAAGAGCTGTCCCTTCGTACTCTAGTTTAAAAAGACCGGGCGTTCGTTTTGTGTATGCTTTAACACCCTTACAGTTTATACAGTCTGTTTTGCTAGTATGCTCATCGCAGCGATGGGTGTATGGAGGTCGCCTAGTGTGTAATAAGGGCTGTATAGGGGTCGTCTAGTGTGCCGTGATGGGTCAATGGAGGTCGGCTAGTATGTCGTGATGGGTGTACAGAGGTCGTCTAGTGTGTCATATTGGGTGTATAGAGGGCGTTTAGTGTGTCATGATGGTTGTATAGGGGTCGTCTAGTGTGCCATGATGGGTGCATGGAGGTCGGCTAGTATGTCGTGATGGGTGTGCGGAGGTCGTCTAGTGGGGTATGATGGTTGTATGGAGGTCGGCTAGTATGTCGTGATGGGTGTATGGACGGCGTCTAGTGTGTCATGATGGGTGTATGGAGGTCGTTTAGTGTATCGTGATGGGTGTATGGAGGTCGTCTACTGTGTCGTGAGGGGTGTATGGAGGTCGTCTAGTGTGGTATGAGGGGTGTATGGAGGTCGTCTAGTGTGATATGAGGGCTGTATCCCGGGCGTCTAGTGTGACATGAGGGCTGTATGGCGGTTGTCTGGTATATCATACTTTAATCAACCAATAAGAAAACATGAAAAAACGAAGGAATTCAACAATAATTATCTTAACAACTTTACATCAATACAGTTGAATAAACTGTTATCGTTAATCCTTACCATACTTTAAGAGAAAACATTCAAACTTACAGTATAAAATATAGTCTCAATCATCTACACTGAGTATAACCTATTATCGATATCCCTTAACATACTTTAAGAGAAAACAAACCAACTTACTGTGCAAAACTCCGCTAGAGTGAACAGTAACTTTCCTTGAAACAAACAAACTTATAACGCCGTCTAGTTTAAATATATCCTGGTAAGAAATGAATAAATTAGCCAATCAGCGAGTGACTATGCCAACATCGACTGATATTGGGATTAACCAATCAGAGAAGAGTATTAGTATAGGAGGCGGGGCAAAGAAATGACTGACAGGTGTATTAACCAATCAGAGAAGTGCGTTAGCCCAAGCGTAGGTAGTGGCTGTCGGGTCAGTGGTGGGGGAAAAAATGAGGGGTGGTGGATTACTTGAACTCATTTTGACCCTGAGCCAATTCCAGAAGAGTTCTATGACCTCATTTTGACCGCTGAAGGCTTTAATACCAGTGTTTCCCACGTCAACGAACGACATACATCATTAAGGGTGATTACCTCAGCTCTTAGACTTTGGAGTTCCATATCTTTATCACTTGATTGAATGACAGAGAACAGTAAAGATGATCATTTCAGGTAAGAAAATTTAGTTCCAAACCCCAAAATTTCGACTCATACGCACAAAGTTGAACACGAACTATACAAATTTAGTCCCAAAGTCGTAATTGTTCGACACGAAAGTCGTAAATGTTATATTCAAATCCAAAAGTTGGTCAAAAAGACAATCTAAACCCAAAATAGTTAGACACAAAGCCCAACAATTTATATGCAAAGTCCAAAAAGTTACTCCAAAAGACAACTAATGTAACACTTAACCCCAAAAGTTCGTCTCATAACCAAAAAGTTGAACTCAAAACCCTAAAAACTTAGTCCCAAAGTGATACTAGTTCACCACAAAAGTCGTAAATGTTATATTCAAAGCCAAAAGTTTGTCAAAAAGACAACCTAAGCTCAAAATAGTTAGACACAAAGCCCAACAATTTATATGCAAAGTCCAAAAAGTTACTCCAAAAGACAACTAATGTAGCACTTAACCCCAAAATTTCGTCTCATAACCAAAAAGTTGAAATCAAAACCATAAAATTTAGGCCCAATGTGATACTAGTTCACCACAAAAGTCGTAAATGTTATATACAAACCCAAAATTTTGTCATAAAGACAACCCAAACTCAAAATAGTTAGACACGAAAGGTCAAAAAAGTATATGCAAAGTCCAAAAGGTTACTCCAAAAGACAAATAATGTAAAACCAATTCACAAAAATTTCGTCGTGTAACCAAAAAGTTGAACTCAAAACCCTACAAAATTTAAACCCAAAGTCAAAATAGTTAGACACGAAAGACCAAATAGTTATATTCAAAGTCCAAAAGTTTGTCAAAAAGACAACCCAAACTCAAAAGTTTGTCAAAAAGACAACCCAAACTCAAAATAGTTGTACACGAAAGACCAAAAAAGGACATTCAAAGTCCAAAATGTTACTCCAAACGACAATTAATGTAACACCAAGCTCTAAAATTTCGACTTATACTCACAAATTTGGACACAAAACCCTTAAAAAAATCTAGACCCAAAGTCCAAAAGACAAAATAATTTAACCCCAAAACACAAAAATCTCATCTCATAAGCAAAAAGTTGAAAATGCAGGCTGTCTAGTATGTCTTGATCTTGACCCGATAAGTTTCTAAAAATAGATTTTGACCAGTGATACAATACCAAAGTGTCCACTTATCAACCAAAGTCTTTAATACAGCTGAGAAAACTCTAATAAATAATTACAATTTACTAAAAATGTTGCACTTGATGATAGTTGCGACTGTGTCTAAATCATTATTGAAAATATTCATAGAACTCTAGTAAAAGCCAAACACACTAAAACACCACATTGAAAGAATGAACTTAAAGTTCACGCCCCTGTCACAACTCTGCTAAGAAAAGTACTGCAAAGCATGAAAGTTATGTCCCCTGCTATAACTCTACTAAACGAAAGTATTACCAAACATGTAGGTTACACTCCTACCATAACCCCACTAAGAAAAACAAGATTTTACTTAAAATACCACATTTATGATTGTTACGCCCCCTGACCCTTTATGAGGGGTACGCCCATGAAACTGTTAGAAATAGTAAATTTACACTCTAGGGTTACTCCAAACTTTACATTAGACATCCCCATAGCAAAAATGTACTTAAAAGTCACTTTTATGGTGGTTACCCCCTTGTCCATTATTGAGGTCTACGCCTATGAAATCGAGAAAAATAATAAATTTACACTCTAGGGTTACTCCAAACTTTACATTAGACATCCCCATAACAAAAATTTACTTAAAAGTCACTTTTATGGTTGTTACGCCCCTTGACCCTTTATGAGGGGACGCCCATGAAACTGTTACAGATAGTAAATTTACACTCTAAACTTACCCCGAATGTTATTTTAGACATCCCCATAGCAAAAATTTGCTTAAAAGTCACTTTTATGATTGTTACCCCCTTGACTCTTTTTTAGGGCTACGCCCATGAAACTGTTAAAAATAGTCAATTTAACATCTAGACATACCACAAACTTTATTTTAGTCATCCACATAGCAAAAATTTACTAAAAACCACTTTTATGATTGTTGCCCCCTGTACCCATTTTTCGTGGTTACGCCCATGAAACTGTTAAAAATAGTAAATTTAACACCTAGACATACCCCAAACTTTATATTAAGCATCTCCGTATCAAGAATTTACATAAAAACAACTTTTGAAATTACTACCCCCGTACCCATTTTTGGCGGTTACGCCCATGAAATCAATAAAAAATTGAAATTTACACTCTAGGGTTACTCCAAACTTTATATTAAGCATCCCCATAACAAAAATTTACATAAAAACAACTTTTGAAATTACTACCCCCGTACCCATTTTTGGCGGTTACGCCCATGAAACTGTTAAAAATAGTCAATTTAACATCTAGACATACCCCAAACTTTATATTAAGCATCCCCGTATCAAGAACTTACATAAAAACTACTTTTGAAATTACTACCCCCGTACCCATTTTTTGGCGGTTACGCCCATGAAATCGATAAAAAAATTGAAATTTAACCTATTGGTATACCCCAAACTTTATATTAAGCATCCCCATAACAAAAATTTACATAAAAACAACTTTTGAAATTACTACCCCCGTACCCATTTTTGGCGGTTACGCCCATGAAACTGTTAAAAATAGTCAATTTAACATCTAGACATACCCCAAACTTTATATTAAGCATCCCCGTATCAAGAACTTACATAAAAACAACTTTTGAAATTACTACCCCCGTACCCATTTTTTGGCGGTTACGCCCATGAAATCGATAAAAAATTGATATTTAACCTATTGGTATACCCCAAACTTTATATTAATCATCCCCATAACAAAAATTTACATAAAAACAACTTTTGAAATTACTACCCCTGTACCCATTTTTGGCGGTTACGCCCATGAAACTGTTAAAAATAGTCAATTTAACATCTAGACATACCCCAAACTTTATATTAAGCATCCCCGTATCAAGAATTTACATAAAAACAACTTTTGAAATTACTAC